>LPNX010574687.1:454139-530567 GCA_001517045.1 Pseudotsuga menziesii | reverse complement strand
AATATCCTTCTTAATCTAAAATAGGAATCTAATCTCTTTATAGAATGCAAGCATGTATATCCCAAAGTGTTTTGTAGTATTTTTTAACACGACTGTAAAAAAAATCCTTAGATCATGTTGAAAAGAGAATGCCTTTTAACCTAAGCATAGTAAACAAGAAATATAACGAAGAAAAGTTGTTAGAGAGATAAGCATTCTTCTCATAGACCCAGACCCTTTAGGTTCAAGTGTCCATAAAGGAATGCGACTCGGCTCACAACTCTTTTCTTATTTGCTTGAGCTTTTTAAAACTAACCAGTGTAATGCCATATAGCCACTAGGCTATTGTGCTTACAAGTAAATATATAGAGAGATAGATAAATATTATTGTCATCCTATATGGTAATAACACAATTCTTGGAATATAAAACAGATTACATTGACCGGAGGAGGAAATCTTGAAACCTGGTTCCTACTCTCTTTCTGGTAACATATATTATTACAAATATGTGTTGTGGGGAAGCGCCCCACCCCCACCGCCTCCGCTCCGAAAGCTTGCTTCAGACCGAAGTGCTACGGGAGCTCAGGCAAAGCGCGCTTCCTAAAATGCTCCCAATCCGAATCTAAATGAGAAGCGTGCTTCCTTGCTAAAAAATTCGCTCCCTACCATCTTAGGAAGCGTTTGCTTCCTCGTCGCTTCCAGATGCTTCCTAGTCGCTTCCTCTTCGCTCCCGATCGTGCTTCCTAAATGCTTCCTAGTCGCTTCCTAAACACTTCCCATTGCTCCCCAGTTCGCTTCCTCCTTTTTTTTCTGCCCATGCCCGCGAAAGAGAGGAGAAAGGGTTTTGGAGGGAAGGAGGAGGGATTTGGGGGATAAAGCCCTCTTCTCCTACCTCATTGTCACATTGCAAGAGAATAAAGGAGAAGAGGAGAGGAGAAGAGAAGAAAAGAGAAGAGGAGAGGAGAAAGTTGCAGCTTGCCATGGTGCCACCATTGGAGAGCGGGAGCCAAAGAGGTAGGTTCTACTTCTAACATTTTTCATTTTCTTTTTGTTAAAATTTTGAAATTTTTTGACCTTTGATTTCTGTGATAGTATGAAATTTGAATGCTTGACGTTTCAAAGCCTTGGCCATATAAATTCTAGAGTCTAGAGTCTAGAACCTAGTGACTAGAATGTACATTGTTAAAAACTTAAATCTCTAGTTCCTCCCTTATTCTATTGCAAGCAACAGGTTAAATCTCTAGTTTCATTTGGCATCAACCATGATGATGGGTTTATGGTTTATTTTGTTGGTTCCATTTGTCATTTTGATGGTGGTGGTTGGAAACCAGAGGAGGAATGAGGAAGAGGATGAAGAAGTGGGAAGTGGCACATACCATGGAGAGGAGGAGGAGGAGGAGGAAGAAGAAGAAGAGGAGGGGGAAAAGGAGAGGGAAAGCCAAAAGAAAACCAAAGAGGACCCCACACCCTTGTGGAAATATGTCACAAGGCAGGCAGGAACTAGAGGGGGTGGAACCACCAAATTTGTTTGCCCCCATTGTAACAAGACATACACATGTTCATATACCCGTGTGAGAAGACATCTATGTGGGCACGTGCCATGTGATGAAAAAAAACTGTAGGATTTTGTGTTTTCCCAAATGTGGTATCAACACAAAGAGCCATCTATAAGAAGGAAGATTTTGAAGCATAAAACACATCAAAATGATCATCGGATGACCATGACCTTTCCTGTTCACCAAGAACTGGAGGCCCATCCACCCAAGGCAGTGGATTCTCTCCCATGCAATCGCGTGGCAGCCATAAGACAATATCAGATTTCCTTGATCAAGGTGGTAGGGATGACGTGGATTCAAAAGTGTATCAATTTCTCTATGCATGTGGCATACCATTCAATGTTCTTCGCTCACCCTATTAGCATGAAATGGTAGAGGCCATCTGCACTGCCCCAACAGGATACAAGAGGGTATGACAAATCTAGAACTATGGGGCTTGACAAGGAAAAATACAAGATCCAGAATGCTTTGGGGCAATTCACAAATGCTTGGAATGAGTATGGGGTATCAATTGTATCAGATGGTTGGACCAATGTGAAAGCTAAGCCATTGATAAATGTTCTTGGTGTCTCTACTACTTGTGCAATCTTCCTTTCGGCACATGACTACTCAGATAATTTCAAGACCGGCATGAACATTGTAGAACTCCTACTCAAAAATATTGAAGCTATTGGTCCATACAATGTCATCCAAGTCATAACAGATAATGTTGTTAATTGTAAGGCAACGGGAGAAATCATTGAAGATAAATACCCCAACATATTTTGGTCCGAGTGTATGGTTCACACACTGAACCTTTTGATGCATGACATTATTAAGTTGAAGGAAAATGAATACAAATGGATTGGTGAACTGTACAAAATAGGGTAAGCACATGATAAGATTTATTACCAACCATAGCAATCCCCATGGCATTTTTCGCACTCACTCAAAGTTAGAGCTATTAAAGATAACAAAGACTAGATTTGCTAGCTATTACCTCACCTTCAAGCACCTTTTGAAGGTAAGAGAGGCATTGGCTAGAATGGTATCAAGTGAATCATGTCAAGCCTTGAAAGATAGGGCTACATCCACATCTGAAAGGCATGATTTTCAGGACGTGGAAGACACAGTTCTTGATGGTCAATTTTGGGCAAGTGTCAAGTTTGTTTTGCATTTCACAAAGCCCATTTATCACATGATTTGATTTGTAGATATAGATAAGCCGGTAATTGGGGAGGTGTATCAGCAGATAGATAGCATGTTAGGCCAGATTAAAGATATTGTGGAATCGAAGGATCCCATCCTGTATGACCATATTCACACACATGTGGTCAAAAGGTGGGATCATTGCAACGTTCCACTGCATGCCTTAGCATATGTATTAACACCAAAATATTATTCTCCATTTTGGTTGGCCAAACCAGCACCTGGGGGTGGGGTTAGGAGAAAGCCCCACACATATCCAGAGGTACAGGTTGGGTACATGGCTGCTATAGATAAGTTGGTCCCTGATGAAGAGGAATGTGCCTTATTCTGTAGTGAATTAAGCAAATACCTCAGTGAGATTGGTCCATTTGGTACTTTGCATGGTAGAAAATATCGAGATAGGGCACCTCCTATTGAGTGGTGGAATATGCATGGCCCATCATCCCCACGCTTGTATAAATTGGCAACCAAAGTGCTTTTACAGGTGGTAAACAATTCCTCTGCAGAAAGGTGTTGGAGCACCTATAGCTTCATCCACTCTGTGAAAAGAAACCGGTTAAATGAAAATCAGGCAAAAATCTTGGTTTATGTACATTACAACTTGAGGTTGTTGACTCATTACTATGAGTAGGACAAAACCGATAGTTCATATGTCACTTGGGACAACAATTCGGAGGAGGATAACTTGGAGGATGGAGCCTTAACTTTAACTTTAGAGCGCTTAGAGGAAGAGATTTTGGGCGATGAGGATGACCATGCAGTAGCAACAATGCCACCACCTCCTTTGCCCCTAGGTTCAACTTCACAACCCCCACCTGCATCAGTGAGGGGGGGTCAAGCAGGATCAAGTCTTGGATGTGGCTCGGTGGCTACTAGGGATGAAAATCCTGCTCTCTTTGTTCATGAACATAGACAACGACAAAAAAAATTAAATATTTCCCGTGGCAAGAGGAAACATCCATAAAATCTACTTTTCTTGTCTTTTCTTATTTACAGTACTTTCAAGTTTCTGCACTATTGAGATTCGAGAACTTGAGTCATTGACTCTTAAACTCTTTTATATTTATTATGGTATATTTTGTGAACATTACATGGCAATTCAAGTTTGAAGTTTGAAGTTGAACTCTAAAGCTGTAAGGTTCATAACTTGATGTTAGGGATAATGGACCTATATTTGATGAATTCACTAGTATATGATAATTGATTGATCATTAAATCATTGATAGTTGATGAATGATGTTATATGGTATTATGATTTATCATGTTATGGTTTATTTCATGTTTTTATGCTTTCCATGACTAATTCAACATTCTACAAGCTTTTGTTGGCATATATGCATCAAAATATATTAAAAATATATATTATATAAAAAACTCCTGAAAGCTTCTAAAAATTTCCCCCTTCCAAGTAACCTTGAATTAAATGCCGAAAGGTTATGATTACCCAACAGTTCTATGTGGTGTTCCAACTAAATTATATCAAGGATCCAATCTGGACGAACTTTACAGACAAGAAATACTGAAAGATACATAATACTGTACATACCAGAGAACATAACTAACTTGCTCCTGTGGAGGCCCTCGAAACTCGGGGTTTATTTTATGCTCCAGAAGCCATACAACAGCTCCAATGATGGCAAAAAAGGCACCGGTGGTACACCACATTTCTGCTGAAAAAGGACGCAGGAAAGCCCATGCATTGGAATCTATCTTTTTTACAGGAACCACCACAACTAGACTTGTTCCTACATAAGGCTGTGTGAAGTCGACATTTTTCGACCGATTTTTCGAAATAGCAATGTCTCCTATGACTGCATCATAGCGCTGCAGGAGTTCAAATATGAGTAGCTGCACTGAAATAGTATGCATATTACTTATTGTCAATGACTACTGCACCGCATGTACTTATTTTCAACGACTACATGATAAATAATCCAAGGCTATGGAAGGATAATTGTGAGATTATCGCTAGGGAAAACGCAGAAACGCATCTTTAATTCAACATTTAGGCTACCAACCTACTAAGGAGTCATTTAAGTTTAACAGATAAAAACCTGTAAAGCGACCTGCTCCACGAGATCATCATAATTGGGTGTAGAATTCCCTATTCCATAAGGTCTAAATGTGTACTGAACGGTATAAGGAAGCATTTTCACTGCAGCAAGGAACACATCAATACAAAATCCTGTCACCGTGTTGTTATTTTTTACTGTTGTCACGAATTCTTTGAACCCTGTCTTTCTAGCCACCCCAATCACAAGTTTGCTACCATGCACCCAACCCCGTGGCACTGTTTTGCTTTCACCAGGCCATATAATACCAGATAATTTTGGCTTTATATCGGATTGATTACCACTGATTGCAGCTGTATTTTCGGGAGGGGTGACTGATAAACCAGTTCGTTTTGACCAGAATCCAATGCTGCGGAAGCCTTTACCAAATACATTGATAATTTCAAAAGTAGAGCCCATCAAGCTCCTGTTTTTGTCCAAGTGGACAGGACCTGCAATGCCGTTGAAATTAGTTTGTAATATTATCTTTTGTAACTGTGCTCCTCCTTCAAAGACCTTCAGAACTGCTACTTCTGATTTACCTCCACTCGAACGTGATAGAGGAGATTGTTCTGCGAAAGAGATATTCCCTCCTTGGTTCAAGAAGGCATCTATAGAATGAGCAATCGTCAGTATACTGTCATAGGCATACGATCCAAATGCATTGAAGGAGACATTAACCATATTATCTGTTTGTAAATTTTTCCACCTCTGTCGGAATACACGCTGTTGTCCTGAATTTGGAGTATGTGGACGCAGGCTGATTAACCCTTGAAGTGACTTCATGCTATCTGCTTCAATTAGACCAGAATCGAAGACAGTAGACAGCCAATCTGTGGCTATCCAGACATAGCCGATGCTAAACAATCCAATGACCTTAGCTTCGGAAAAAAGTTTAAGGCCGACATCTGAATACATATGGACTACAAAAACTCGTGTATCCATCGAAGCCACGTTTGCCAACACCTTAGCCATCTCACTTTGGCCAACTCCTGGAGTCATAGCTGCCTTGTTGGTAATCTTAGCTCCCACATTTGCCAGAGCATCCTCCAATGCAGAAATTCCATTTCTTCCATAATCATCATCTATATACATAGCAATAACTTCTCTCCAACTGTAAGAATCCACAAAATCGGCAATTGCTTCCATCTCATAAACATCACTGTAGGTCATACGATTAAAGTAAGGGTATTCATATGATGTCAGAGTTGGATCAGTAGCTGCAAAGGACAAAAGTGGTATTTGAAGTCCATTTGTTATATGAGATACAACACGAGCAAGGTCAGAGTATTGCGGGCCTATTATTGCCACCACATCCTTTTTCATTAATTCCAAAGCTGTATCAAGACAAACCATTGCATGAAAAACGTCAGAAATTATAAACTTTCAATTGTGCACAGGAATATATTAAATTAAATTCGAAAGGTCTAAATTGGAATACATTTGATACCTTGCGAAGTTTAGTTAATGAGATTCACAGAATGAAGAAAAGCCAGTTTCACTTTCAGACATAGCTGTAGCTACTGCACTGAATATTTTCACATCATTCTTTCTTTAAAGTATAATGAGTGTTGAAAGGTTACTGTCTTGTCAATAATAATTTCTTTTTCTCATGCTAATATTTATTATTCCGGTTGCATCCATGTCAAAAAATTATACTAATAAAATATAGCTTTAATACAGAGATTCATGAGCCTGGATTATGGCTTATAAAATTCTATGAGACAAGAGGCTTACCATATCCCATTTCCTCTCTAAGACAATATTATACCGTCTGCATTCATGAAGAAATTTAACATCATAGTAGATATGTAGTTAAGAAAGTACATAGAATGTATTAAGGACACTGTTTTGAGATTCAATATCTCGACAAACAGACAACCTGCCAAACTCAACAGCCATATAACTTATGACAGATGCATCAGCTTCATAGCTTTGTGCTCAAACCAAGCTAACTTTGCCAATTCATATATTCTTTTTGTTCATGGATAAAAAATTCAAAATTGTGATGCCACATTACTATCCAGGACCTGTGTAATGCCTTTGACATTACTATCCAGGAACTTTGTGTTGAAGAGGATTTGTAAAGCATGGCAAGATACTCCTCTAAGGTGGAATTTTCATGTGTTTTTAAACATTGTTTGGATCTTGGTAGCAAAAGCATTTGGTAGCCTAGGAAACCTTGGTGTTCTCTTTCCGGGCATGATAATAGGATTTAAAAAAAACAAACAAATGAAAAGATTTGTGAGATGCAGAACATCGTAATTGTTCTCGTGGATGGACACTTCCAGTTCCAGTAGATTCAATTTAAATAAAAAGCATAAATCCACTTATTTAAAAATAGTTAATTGAATCAATTCATCATAAAGTGCGTTAAAACGTGAACAATTTCAATTTTTGAGATGAGTGTATTCTCTTGCGATGCAATTTGTTTTCAGTGGGTAAAAATATCAGAAAATTATGATTAAAATCTCAGACTATAACTTTTGGTAAACTTTAATCTAATTTTTTGTTTTGTTTTTACTATCCTATTTAATCTTACTCTGCGTATGTGAAAATATCATATTTGACCCACGTGCTTTGAATCTTGTTTCTTGTATAAATTTATCTCGTGCTTTTAAACCTTTTTCTTGTATAGGCACTGATTCATAAACAATCAAACTTCAAAGTATGGAATTTCAGAATTCAAGTATATTGAAAAATGAGTCAAAACGAGGCATGGAATTTGACTCACAAGTTACGAGGCGATTTTGTCCATAAAATATAATCAAAATTGAAGTTTAATCATCCTATTTATTCACTATAATGGTTAAAACGTTTTGTAAAATCGTTTAAACAATCAAAATGTGATAAGTGGATTGGATTTGAAATTCTGGAAACCTCTATACAAGCTGGCACCAGCATGGAAGAAGCCAATAAGTAGAAAATCAAGTTCGACGTTTATGACCAAAAAGTCAAGTCAACGTCGAGGACCAAGATGTGTCAACGATGTCAATGGCATGAATCCACGGATCAAAATTGAAGGGTAGGTCCACATGTTAAAATAAACCATTCTTTTGTAATATTAATGAAAGTGTAATATTACATTATGTAAAGTAAATTCTCAATAGTGATACAATTGTTTTTTATTATTACTTTTATAGCTTTCGATAATCAACATTTTTTTTATTTGAAACTGTAAATACATCATGTACTGTAAATTCTCAATAGTGATACAATTGTTTTTTATT
Organism: Pseudotsuga menziesii; assembly: GCA_001517045.1. Taxonomy (NCBI): domain Eukaryota; kingdom Viridiplantae; phylum Streptophyta; class Pinopsida; order Pinales; family Pinaceae; genus Pseudotsuga; species Pseudotsuga menziesii. The sequence goes on along the minus strand of LPNX010574687.1, from coordinate 522,562 downwards.
ATCACTTTTATAGCTTGATAATCAACATTTTTTAATTTGAAAGTGTAAATACATCATGTAATGTACATTTTTAATATAGTAACATTTTTATTTTATTATATATTATATAATGTAAATCTTCAATATAATAATAAAATTTGTTTTTTTTACATTATAGTTTTTTATAATCAATATTTCTTTAAATTTAGGTAAGTTAAATAACCTCAAAAACTCATATATAGAATTTTTTAGAAATAAAGATAGTTTACAATGTGAAAAAATCAATTGAAAAATATTTATAACCAATGAAGTTTAGAAATTTTCATATACTGATAAAGAAACAACTTGGACATGTGTTATGTATATGGCTCACTAGAAAGAACCATTTTTAATGGCTTATTTTCTTTAATAGAATGTACAATCCAAAATATTTGTGAACAAAAATATAAAATGCCAGCTTGAATATGTAAGTAATAAAATTTCTTTAACACAAAATCAAGATTGGCTGAAAATGAAATACAATCTAAACAATGTCCAAGTATGCCCAAAATTATTATCATCTTAAATCACTTCAATGATAAACTTCACTCATTTCCAAAAACAAGGCAATCTATCAATTTAAATTAGTGTCTCAGATGTAGCTCTTCTTACTTTATATTGAAAGACATTGTTATAGATACATATGTACATAGAACACAAATGATTATCTTGAAACAAAATCCAAGAAAAATGAGACCATATTAAGGGATGAATCACCAGATCATTGCACATCATTGAGCTTCTTAAGCACCCACAGAGCAACTTAGTTGCTTTAATTCTCTAAATTCTACATCAGTGATTGATTATCTCTATTGTTAACTCGATGAGAATAGTGTGAGAATCATAGTAACAATTGGGCACAAGGTAGCCACCTTGTTTATATAGGGGTTTTGGATGTCATTAACTTGAAAAAACACGTAGACCTCTTCTTATTCTACATAAGGTAATCTACACTAAGGTAATATTACTCCACACATGGGTTCTATTAATCAACTATCAAATTGTTCTCGGGATACAATCAACTTAACATTCCAATTACTAGCCCCAAGAACAACCCAACTAGTCTTGAGCTCAACGAAGGGAACAAAGACCGTTATATATGATTCTACCAGCTCAACTTTGTGAATTAGATAGACAAAGTCTCCTAGAGGAAATAATAATTAGGCGTAGTGGATTTTACTACCTATGGTGGCAGTGTGCACATATGCAGGTGTATGGTGGATTAGTGTTGTTGGGGCGGATGGATCCTTCCTTTGTTGAGGTGGATGGTATAGTTCAATCTTGTTCTTACTCAAGAAAGGGAAAGGGTCGATGTCTACAAGAGTGTATGATATTTTTTTGGTTTGCTAGTTTGTCGGTGAATTGTGGGACTAGCTTGTGGTCTAAGAAACTATGACCTAGGGGAGGGCATCTAAGTTGCTAAAATCAGTTGGGAATTGCACCCATCCTGGGCCACACCAACCTTTAGCATGATTTGATTTTAAGTGTCTCCTCCCAACTACCTTGCAGAGTTCAAACTCAGGTCATCATGCATAACAAGGCCCATTAAAACCAATTGTGCTAGTAGGATTTGACCCAAGAATGTATGATATACCCTACAAATGAACAGGAAAATAAATAGTAGAAGTATCCTAAGTAGGGATTGATCACATATTGATAGTGACTGTGGAAGCATTTAATCAGGGGTTGACAGTGGATGCATCCTAAGAAAGGACAAGTCAACTGACCCTCTGGAATTTGGATTAGTGATAAACAAAACCACTTCAGTTTCACATAGTTACTTTTTCAATAACCATAGTTCCAGTCTCAAATTCCAATTTCAATTACCACTTGGTTGCATTAATTATCAACCCATGCAAAACACATTTTAGGATTGCATTTTGATTATCCGTTGCAAAATTTAATTCAGGATTTTGTGATTTCATTCATTATTAGTACATTACCTTACACATAGACTAGCTCTGAATCAAGAACGAATAGTTGTCAACCATTTGAAACCTAATGTCAGTGGATTTCATTTGTATGGTTGACTCATCAATTGTCACTGCATCAACTATGATAGTCGACCAATAGATATGATTTGCTTTATCAATCCTATTGGATAGAACAATGATCAAAATTGTCCTACCTAAAGGTGGTCCTCCCATTTAATAAATGCCTACACATGTTACAATAGATAGATTAAATTTATATTAATGTACATGAAATTAGGTGTGACTCTCAAATGCCTCTCTTTTTTGCAAAAAAAGCATTGAGTTCGATAAAAAATTTGCCATTTTTTTCTAGGGGAAATATCAGTTCCTTGCTATTTCATTGAAATCAAAGGGAACTTGGTTACAATTTCAGCAAATGTTGAGCTCATGGAGAATAAACAATTATGTTCATCATCAAAAATACTACAGCTTCAGCTACTGCTGAGCTAATGGATATGATACATCAAGTTCTTCATCAGCGTACAGAGAGTCTTTGATCGGCTTCACATGTTTGGATGCACAGTGTGTACTTACAAGCTATGGAAATATGACTACATCCACTACAATATCCTTCAACACACAGAGAATTCTAGTCTAATTCTGAAGTAGCTAATCCAAAGAATCATTAAACAAGTAGAACAGAAATGTGAGGGGATCATCCACCTCCATCATCCAAAGGATGTCAAAAGTATCAACACATAAAAGACTCAAGTGCTAAGGGCTAGAAAAGCTGGAGAGTGCCTTGATCGGTACATTCACCATTGGTGAATTTTGTAAACTGAAAATGGCCTGAGGCCAAGGTTAATGCTTCTTTCGATAAGCTATCAGCCTTAGTATTGTGTTCTCTATATATGTGAATGGCTTTTAGCTAGATGAAGTATGGTTCCAAATCCCTAATACGTTGACACCAGCCATCAAGTGTAAGTAAAGTTAAGTAAAGAAAGTGCTAATCTTCTATTGAACCGGTTAATGATGGCAATGGAGTCACCATGAATGTGCAGAGTGGGAAGGCCCATGGTTTTTGCACAGTAAAGGAGTGTCCATAAAGCCAGTAGTTTAGACCTGGTGTTTGAACTCATACCAACACTCAATTTGAAGTAGAAATAGTGGTCCTGGCTTATCAGAAGATAAACACCTATACCTCCCATTTTATTGGTTGATGCCCCATCAAAGAAACCAACAGGAAAATAAAAAATAGGTGCTAGTCCAATAGTTATCCTTTATCTATTGTGCTGGGATATAACAAGATAGAGCTGAAGTTCTTCCCTGATAGTATGTACAACATGAAGAATATCAAGTTGTTTGTCTCCAAATACACAATTATTTCTTGTCAACCATATTTTCCAAGATACAAGAAGAGGAAGATATTTTAGATTATTTCCTTTGTTGATCCATGAAGAAACATTAAGAATAAAGTTAGTCTCTTTCCAAAAAAATGGAATGCTAAGAGAGGATCTAATGTGAGCTATAACTAGTCTGGTGAAGCTACACTCATGAAAAAGATGATCCACTGATTCAGAAGCTGATCTGCACAGGCAGCACCACTTTGGTCCAATCCAACCTTTTTTAATCAGGTTGTCCCAAGTATGAACCCTATTTGATAGATAGAGCCAATTGAAGCAAATAATCTTCAGTGGAATGCGGAATTTCCAAATATTAACAAAGATATCAGCTGGTCTGTTAGTGACAGAGATATTCGCAATCAGCTCATACATTAAGTTGGCTTTAACTGAGCCTGTCGACTTGTTGTACATCCACACCAGAGTATCAAGTGTATTGCTGATGTGTATTCCTCCATGTTGAATTCCTTTTATATATTGAGACCAGGCTTCCTTCCATTGACCACCCAATTCGAGCTCTTCTGCAATGATCCAATAATCTGTAGAAGTAGTTGCTACCCCCCTATTGAGGACATCTGATAGAGATAGTATACCATAATTTTCCAGATAAAGTCTAAGATCTTCCGGTAATATGTAATCAGAAGTGAGACCAGCTATAGGGTCAATGCCAACTTTAATGTTTTTTCCATTACCAGTCTTCCACGCAAGACATCTAGTAATCCATGAGATGGCTCTCATAAAACCATTCCACATGTGAGAGGTACCCTGAACCTTGAAGGACTGCTGTCTGAGCCAAACATCAACAGGTATATTTTTAAGATATTTGTGCTTGATGATCTGAGACCAAAGTCCATCTCCATTGAGTACAAGCTAGAAGCTTTTGGTTCGTAAGGCCAAACTAAACCAATCAAGATTTTTTATGTTCCATCCTCCAAGTTCATAAGGCTTGGAAATGGTAAGCCAATCTACCAAATGATACTTATGTTTTCCCGGCGAGCTTCCCCATAAAAAATTGAAGATGTATCTCTGGATGTAATTCAATATGGTGTTGGGCATGCGTGCCAATGAGAGCCAATACACCGCAAGACTCATCAAAACAAATTTGACCAGAACCAGTCTTCCACCTAGAGACAGTAACTTGTATGTCTAGTTGCTCAGTTTTTTTTCAAACTTCTGTAAGAACCATCTCCAGTCCTTGATGGTGTATCCCAACGGTTTGAGATAATATCCCAAGTACTTGAAACCAGAAATGATGGGCTCCATTTTGTAGGGCATGAAGTTGAAAATTTGAAGTCTGACCGGCTCGTCAATATTATTGTATAGAAAGGATGATTTGTTTGCATTGATTTCCATTCCTGGAGCTGAACAAAAAGTATCCAGAATGTCTTTATAGTACTGCCACTCTTCCACCGTGCCTAAACCGAATAGAATAGCATCATCTACAAAGAGTAGATGAGTAAGATACACACTAGGAGCAACTTTGATTCTAGATATATGACCCCTGTCAAGTGCATTAGTGATCAATAAGCTTAGTCCTTCAATGATCAGTATAAATAGAAGGGGTGATAGGGGGAAACCCTGTCTAATACCCCTCGACACTTGAAAGAATTTTGAAGGGGTCCCATTAATTAGTACATCAAAATTTGCTAACTCCACATAGCCCATGATCCAATTCACAAAGGAGATAGGGATCCCAATTTGTAAAAGTACCAACCTCAAGAAATACCAGTTGACCTTGTCAAAGGCCTTCACCAGATCAAGTTTTTTTACCATCACTTTATGTTTTTCAACCTTGATAGTTTGGAGGAATTCTTGTACAATACCAACAGGTTCAATGATCTGTCTATTATGTAGGAACCCGAACTGATGCTTGGAAATAGCCTTATCAAGAACCACTTCAAGTCTGATAGCATCCGGCTTGGAGATAGTATTATAAATTAGATTGCACAGGGAGATGGGTCTGTACTCAGCAAGAGTAGTAGGCTTGTCACACTTAGGTATGAGAGTAATAAAGGTAGCATTGAGGGCTCCTATGACCCTACCCTCAGACCTAGAGTGTTCAATAGCTTTCAAAATGTCCATCCCAACAAGATCAAAGAAGTGAAGGTAAAATTCCACCGACCAACCATCTGGTCCGGGACTTTTATCTTTTTTGAATCCTTTGAGTACATCTTCAACTTCTTGGAGCGTAAAAGCAAATAGAAAGAGATCATGATCCTCTTCCTGTACAAAGGAGGGAAATAGTCTGATGACATTAAGTTGAGCCTCTATATTAGTTTTACCATCATCAGAAAAAAGCTCTGAGAAATGTTGGACACCCATAGCCTTTAACTTGGTATCATCCTTAATATTTTCCCCACCCTGGTTATTGAGTGCCCATATATATTTTGAATTTCTTCTGGCTGAAGCAAAGGAGTGGAAAATTTTGGTATTGGCATCACCCTCCTAGATCCATTCCACTCTGCTTTTGAGCTTCCAGGTGAGGATCTGGTGAGCTAAAAGGGAATCCTTCCTCACTTTCAGGAGTATAAGAGAAGAAGAGGCCTCTTCAGTGAGAATACCAGAGTGGTGAGATGAGAGGAGAGTAAGAATGGCCAGGTCAATCTTAAAGATCTCTTTCGCTCTCAAAGTGCTCTTCTATTTTTCCTAGGTCTTAACAATATTCTTGAGTCTCTCCAGCTTATAGCTAAATTCAAACATGGGTCCCGCAGTGGGTGTAGGTGCCTTCCATGAGGTAGTAACAAGTGCATCAAAGTCAAATTCAACGAGCCAAGCTCGATTGAATTTAAAAGGATAAAGATGACACTTCAGACAGAAATTCCATTCAAGACACACCGGGTAGTGATCCAAGATTTTAGAGGGTTGGGTCCAAGAGTGATAGCTACCCAGAAGAGGGATAAGATGTAAAGAATCAAGGAATCTATCAAGTCTTTTGCTAACACCCTCAGGCCTGCTCTACCATTTCTCCAAGTGGGCCCAATCGTTGTGGGAGCAAGAACCACCATATTCGTTGATTCCAGTAACTGAGCAAAGTATGGTGAAAGATGATCCAAACGGGCATGATCACCCCAAATCTCAAGATTAGAGATCATAAAATTAAGGTTACATGCCAGTATGAGGCTGGGAAAATTGAAGGTGCCTCTAGATATAGCTGAGTCCCAAAAGGAGGTTCTATTGGCATAGGGTCCATAGTAGTTAACAATGGAAAAGACCGAGTCTAGACCTTTGAAACTAGCAAAAAAAAGAATGCCAGCAAAGGAGTGAAAGGCTTTACACCGAATTAAACAAGGATTCCAAGCCAAGAGGATACCCCCAGAAAGACCAAGTGCATCAATTGCACAAAATTCCCAACCAAAAATAATAAATGCAAACAAACGAAGGGCTGTAAAATGATCACACATCGTTTCCTGTAACAGGATAATGTCATGATTAAGTGAAGTAAACAAATATTTAAGGGATTTTTGTTTGGTAAGCCCGCCAAACCCATGAATGTTCATGGAGACACTCTTCATGGGTCAACCTGAATGACAAGTGACTTTTCTCTAAGGGCCTAGGAGGGAGTGTGAGTTCTGGTTGCTACTTTGATACGGGCCAAAAGCGGGGTATAAAGACTTGAAGGGACCTGAGAGGAATTTTTACTTCCTTTCTTAGACTTACGGATAGTTACATTCTCGAATTTGATCGAGTCCAAAGATAAGATAGAGGGAGAGATGGGTGACTTATCAGTGAAGATATCCAATTCTTTAAGTAAGGTTGGATCAGCAAAGGAGGGAGTAGTTAAAGGACTCTTAGGAGAACCAGAACAGTGAGGAGGAGAGGGATGTGGAAGGGGTGGAAAGTTCTCCAGGGTAAAGGGGGGAGGATATGGCTCTGCAGGAAGGAGTGAGGTATGTGAAGGAGTAAGAGGGTCTGCCACAGGTTCAATACATGTTCGCGAAGATGATAGGGCCAAAGTTTCTACATCATTTATGTATTGTATCTCACCTTTGGTAAGGTCACCAACGGAGGTAAGGGAGGAAGAGTCATAAGGACCAGTTGATGGAGGGATATCAGGAGAGTCAATGGTAGGATCAAACACCGGTTGTGTACCTTGTAAGGGCAAAAGATGCGATGAAAGGGTTGGTGAGGTATCATGAGAAAAATCAGAGTCAGTAAAGTCAATAGACAGGGGAATACCCTGTAATAAGGAAGTGCAACACTTCCTCAAATGTCCCATCTCATGACAATAGCTACAGCGAAAGGGCATATACAAATAATCGAGTTTTTGAGTAATTACCACACTATTATACTCAATCTCGATTTCAGGTAAGAGACCATGGGTGACATCCAGTTCGACAAGAACCTTAGCTGTGCGCTTGACCAATGCCTTGAAAATGGAGTCGAAAAACAATTAAGAGTGCTTGCAAATGCTGGAATGAATGTTGTGCAATTGTATCTTGGTTAATTTTAAATTAATGTAAGAAGATGAGTAATTTAACTTAGGCAAGGGGACTCTAGATATACCCAGGGGGTATTTGAAGTATGTCCAAAACTAAACCGTGACAGCTACCCACAAGGAATATGTGGGCTGAATGGATTCTCTGAGGCTATTGTTCATAATGCACCCAAAGGTGTAACAGAGATCAGCGCCTCGAGGTCACTTTTCAGGAGTTCCCGCTTCCTTTGGGTATTTTGCCACCGTAATGGTTTGATTGAGGTGTTGGATTTTCGCCTGATGGTTTCTCAATTTGGGGAGAGTGAATCCTAATTATTCTAGTCACTCAAGTGCTTTTGATGCAGCTTGACTGATCAAACGAACCGCAGCCAAGTACAGAGCATACACACTGGAGTCTTCATTATTTTTAGTTAATTTTAAGATAGGTGTTCTTGTTAAAAAGAAAACCCTCCAGGAACCTCTTTCGATCCAAGTGGATCTCAATCGAGGAATCAAGGAGGGGTTAATTTTATTATGGCTAATGAAACAATTTATGAAAAAGGAATCAAAGATACACAACGCCGGTTTTCTAATTAGTCCTACCACGCATCTATTTCCCCTTGCGGGTCAATCAGGAAGTCGTGGGTAAGTAGTATGATTACTTTTGAAATTAAAATATGGAATAATGCAAAATTATATCAAAGTATACAATCCTGCATGTCAGTACTAAACTAGGGGAAAAAAAATGGAAAAAAGCAAAAAAAGTGAAACGGACGCAGATCCCCCCTGGGGGGATGGGAAGCAAGCGTGAAAGAGCCTACTCAAAAAATATTTTATTTTATTATTATTGGTTACAATATCATAAAAATGAAATATCAGAAACCTCTTAGTCCTTATACGAGATGAAACCAAGATCTTACAACTCTCCAAAATTTTTAAATTTTAGTGAAAGGGGAAACCCCTGGGGGATTTAAACGCTCCCGAGGCCACTTTCGAACAGCAGATTCTTTTATTTTCTGTTACACCTGCTAAAAACCAACAAGCATGTTAGAATAACATATGCCCAAAATCACTTTAATAGTACCTCTGGATCAGCCTACCTTAACTCAAAAAAGATTAAGTTAAAACTAGCTGAACAGGTGAAAAAGGAACCAAGGAAAGCAAACTTTCCTTGGGATCTTGGCTTGCTGTTTGTGCAGCCAATGAAATATGCACTGATTGCTGGATTTAATCTTTTTAAAAGATAAAAGGAAATTTAGAGCATGCAACCTACTGATTTTCTTTAACTTGCCATGCAAAATGGACAATTTCCTTATGCTAGATCTAGAATGCTTAATGATACTTTTCAGAATTGAGATCTAGACTATGAGCTTTGAAATAGCAGATCTATGTAAATTTTACTTTGATATAACAGATCCAAATGATAACAAATCTTTCGAACACAGTAACCAGGTAAGAAAATTGATTTTTTTTTAAAAGAGAAGAAGAGGAGAGAAGGTCGACTCGTTGCTTGAATGGAACAAGCTGAAAGGAGGCCCTTTTGTGGAGCACTAAGGGACAAAGTCTCGAGCTTATTGGATAAGGAATGGCATCAGTCTTGATCCACTCCTTCGTCCAATCGGGAACCTGCAACTAGATAACACAAGCCTGTACAACACCTCATGAGATCTGGATATAGATGTATAAAGCAACAAAAATGAAAAGTCATGCAAAAATAATCTTATTTAAGCATATAATTGAAATTCTTGAGCATACATAATATGGATAAACAAGAGCAAGTAATCTAACTTGCCTAGTTTACACCCTTACTTGATTCAACCGAATCCTTGAAGCCAAAAAACAAAAGCAGCACAGAAATTGGAAAGAAATTGCGGTTACCACATTAGCAGCATGACGCTAGGAATCCACACAAACACATGCACTACACGGTATAGCTTCCGAAGCTTCTTTATTCACAATAAAAATATAGCAATATTACAATGGCAACAGCTCCTCAATCCAACTCTAACTAGCTTGGAAGAGGTATCCTGAGCTTTATTTATACAAAAATAGGAGATCCAGCCCATTGGGGTACAAATCCCAAGGAGATAGACCACTACAGTTGAGGGAGAGTCAATCAATGCTGATCTGAAGTCGAACTGAGCCTACCTGTCAATAGGGGGGTTGATTGAGCTGACACATCAACCCACAAACTGACACATCAATCCACAGAGCTTCCAAGAGAGCCCACACGTGTGGAGGAGAGAGAGAAGGCGCAATTCCCCATAAGGGATGCTGAAGATCAACTTTGGATCTGTCCAGATCACCTCCTTCAGTCAAGAATTTGTCAGATCCAATCAATCTGGTTCAGATCTGACTGATTTCAATCAAATCGGCTAAGAATCCACTGATCTAGGATTTTGGATTTGCTCCATTATTCATCAATTTATTAATTAAAATAATCAATAATTGATTTTTGGGATTTTTTGACCTAAGTGATGGAAAATCACTCAAAACCTGAAAAAAGTGGGTCCATGGGTTTACATGGTGCTTTTAGCTTGAAAATGAGCACCTACATGATGGCCCACTTTTATTACAAAACCAATTTTTCCAATTAAACTATTAAAAAATAGCCTAAGTTTTGGAAAAATTAAATTTTAATAAAAAACACTGAAAAAAATTTAAAAATTGAAAAAACCTAGGGGGACTTAGACATGTTCATATGACTCGACCATGATGCGTAGCATGTTTATACATTGACACATAAACTCTAATAACCTCAATAGGCCTAAATGCCAAGCCGACCACCCCAACTTTGGAGGTATGGAGTGAAAAACTCAGAAATTATCAGTCATTTATTCAACAACCAATAATAACCAAGGGAAAAAACACCATGGGCTAATCGGATTCACAAATAAATTCTAAGAGGCCGAGTCTTTTACAAAAACTATCAAGATAGAACATTTATTACAATTCCCCCATAGGGGTATGAACATGTGATATAATACAACAAGCACTTCCCAGAAGTACTTCCGAGGGTCTTCTGAAGTCCAAACAAAGAATCTTTGTCCGATTCACCAAGATCACTTGACAAAAAAATACACTAAGTACAAGTTAGGTGGTAACACCCTGGCTCCATCTAGGGACACATTCTCTGACTGATCTTGTGTTCAAAGAAGAGGATGTGAGAACTCCAGAATCTCTGGGTCCTGCATAACAATCAAAGTTTGTCAGTAACATGTATGTATAAAAAATTAACTATAAAAGCAAACTAATGTATGGAATTAGTCTATGATGTACAAAAAGGAAATATTTTACAAAACTAATATACAAAAGAAAATTTTCAAACATGGTACAAAATAACTATAATACAACAATATGATATATAAAATTTAAAAATACATGCAGAGAAAGGTTTAGAAATTGGCTCTGAAACCACCGATGCCAATAAAGGCATCAAACTGTCTCAGTGAAAAACATCTTGAGGAGGAAACCATTCACTGGCAGTCTCAACCTTTCTCCTTCTAGGTCATTTAGATAGAAAGAATCCGTTCCTGCTACTTCATCAATGATGTACGGCCCCAACCATAAGCTATCGAACTTTCTGTGTTTCCCAGGTTTCTCTCATTGTTTGTACCAACGCAAGACTATGTCACCTACTTGAAAGGATCCCAGCCGGGTAGATCTATCAAAGGTTCTTTTGACCTTCTCTGAATTTCTGATACTTTGGTCAAGGGAATTTCTTCTACTCTCATCTAACTCGATCAACTGGTTTATTCTGTTCTGAATCGACTCCTGATCTGAGCTGAAGTTCTAGAGAAGCTGATATACTAGAAGCTTTAAATGAACCAGTAAGGTGACATCTAGGTCATAGACAAGTTCAAAAGGGCTCCTCCTGATTGAACTTTTCTTTGTGATTCTATCAGCCCATAATGCAAATTTGATCTTGCTATCCCAAGCCTTCGTATTGTCACCCACAATTTTCTTAATTATGGTCATTAAGTTCTTATTACTTGACTCAGCTAGACCATTTCCTTGGGGATAATAATTGGATGAATGGGATAGGACAATTCCATACTTGAAACAGGAAGATGACATCTTGGAGGAAACAAAGCATGGGCCATTATCTATGATGATTCTAGCTAGCACACCGAATTTTGTGATAATCTTATCTTCTAAGAAATCCATGACTATAGCATCGGTTTCCTTCTTGGTGGGTATTGCCTCTACCCACTTGGTGAAATAATCGGTGGCGGTAAGAATCCAAGAATAACCATTGCTCGAGTTATCTTTGAACTTACCGATGAAATCAAGCCCCGACTGCTGGAAAGGGGCCTGGACTACTATTGGATTTAAAGGCAAGGCTTTCATTTGTTTCTTTCTGATGAATAGCTGACACTGGGGACAAACTCTAATAGCCTTGTGCACATTTGAAAATAGGTTCGGCCAATAGTAGCCTACTCTAAGGATTTTATGGGCAGTTGTTCTTGCTACAAAATGTCCACCACAAAATCCTGAATGGAACTCAACCATGAGTTTTTTGGACTCAGGTTCATCGACACATCTAAGTATTAAACCATCGTGGTTTCTCCAACCCAAACCATCTTTTGTTAAACAATACTTAGTTGCTTTTAACCTTGATGCTCTTCTTTTATGGCCAAGTAAGTGATCGGGGCATGTAAGGTTGCGGAGGAAAAATATGATGTCGGTATACCAAGGGTGCTGCTCTAATATCTGAAGCTCATCTGATACACTTTGTTCTGAATCATTGTTCTGGCAGATTATTCCTAAGGCCTTTTCATTTCCTTGGGTCAACATCTTTGCAAGACCTTGTCCCTTAATTAACATAGTAGGTTTTATCTCTAAATCATATTCTTGAATCTTTGAAACCCACTTACCCCTGATTCCTAGATAGTCTTGTTGAGACATGATATCCTTGACAGCTGCATGGGGTACATACCCAATGATTTTGGAGTAACCTACATAAGTTCTGAAATGTTTAAGGAACTTGACAAGAGCATAAGCCTGTTTCTCCATAGTGGTATACTTCAACTCTGAATTTTGTAAGGCTCTACTCATAAAGGCTATAGGTTGCTCTTGTCCCTCCTTATTCTTTTGAAGAAAAACACCGGAAATGGTGTCTTCTGAGGCAAAGGAAAATATCTGGAATTCCTTGGAATAATCTGAACTGATCAAGACCAGGGACATGGATATGGCATTTTTTATAGACTTGAAAGCAACTTTCCCTTCATCCATCCACTCAAACTTAGCATCTTTCTTTAATAACTTTTGTAGAGGTTTCATTAATTCTGCTAAATTTGGGATGAATCTTCTTATGAAATTGATCTGACCATTGAAAGATTGGAGAGCTTTTAGATTCTGAGGCAAGGGGACTCTCTTAATGGCTTCAACTCTCTCAAGATCAACCTTGACACCATCCTTAGAAATGATGTGCCCCAACAACTTGCCTTCATCAACTCCAAAGATTGACTTGGCGGGGTTCAAGGAAATACCATATTTTCGACATCTTATGAAAACCTGCCTAAGATGAATTATGTGGTCAGATCTTTCCTTTGAAAAAATAGTTAAGTCATCTTGATATATTTCGATTATTTTTCCTATAAGTTCTTTGAAGGAAAAATCCATGGATTTTTGGAAGGTGGCACCAACATTCAATAAGCCAAAAGGCATTCTTAAAAATTTATAGGTACCCCAAGGTGTGGTGAATGTAGTCTTATGTTGATCCTCCTTATTTACCAACACCTGGTTATAACCAGAAAAGCCATCCAACATGGACATCATTCCTGATCATGTTACTCTTTGAAGCAATGTTTCCATGTTGGGTAATGGGTAATTATCTTTATGGCATGATGTATTCATATTTCTAAAATCTATACATATTCTAATTGACCCATTCTTCTTTCTGACAACAACTAAGTTGGAGCACCAAGATGAATGTCTTGTAGGTGCTATGATCCCTGCTGCTAACATCTTCTGAAGTTCCTTCTGCACAATGGGGGCCAGCTTAGGATTTTTTCGCCTAAGTTTTTATCGGAAAGGTTTGACCTCCTTAGCCTCTTCTATGAGGGTAATAGTGTGTTGAAACACATCTTCCCGATAGGCTTTAAGCTCATCATAACTAAAGGCCAACACATCTCTATACTCTTTGATTAAGTTGATCAAATTGTTCCTTTCCTTTTCCACAGTACCTTTTCCAATTTTTATTAACTTGGGGTCCTTATTAGTTCCTATGTTTATTTCCATATAATTCCCAATTTTTATTTCTTCTTTTTGTTTTTTATGATGATCCTATCGATCAAAAAGATTCTCAAAAGATACTAATGGGGATGTGATTCCTTACATTATCCTCACACTCCTAATACTCTTTACCCTCTTGCTGATAACTGATCTTGCAACCTTCAAACTCTTGTAGATTGTGGATGAATCTCAAGAGTTTCTCATCATCTTTAAACACCTGACAGTGATCTATATTATCTGGAATTGAAGGTCTAAAATTAATTTCCATCTTTCCATTCCCACTAATCATTTCATCTGATGGTTGGAGGGTGGATGCTGCTACTGCCAATTTATCTGCTAACCCATTCATTTCCCTATGGATCTTTTGAATGTTAAGTGCATCAAACCACTCCATAGTGTCCCATGTGGCATTTCTATACTTCCTTAGTCTATCATTTTTGCATTGATACTGATTCTTATTCTGGAGGACAACTAAGTCTGAATCACCTTTTATGTTCAACATCTTTATCCCCATATCTTTAGTGGTTTCTAACCCCAGGAGCAATGCCTCATACTCGGCTAAATTGTTTGATGCTTCAAACTCTAACCTGAAAGCAAAGTTGTAGACTTTATTTGAAGGAGAGATGATCACGATGCCCGCACCTTTTCCGTCTCTGGAATAATCCCCATCAAAGTACATTTCCCAAACTTCATCTATCTTTTCATTTTTAATGTTTTCCTTGATAGGGGCCATGAAATTTGACAAAATAGCATAGTTTCCAAAGTTATCAGTGAAATGAACAAATTCATTTTCGGGCTTCTTAGGGTTTTCTACATGTCATTTCCTTAGCTTCTCTCTGTGGAGAATCACCCTAGTGTTTTCTGATGCAGGTATAGTAGCATATGTCCAATCCATTTGAATGTACCCACCAAGAGTTGCGGCCCATTTTCTGGATAGCAACATACCCCAATTATCAGGAACATTTATCACTACCACATCCATCGACATGTCGATATCAGGATACTTGGCCAACTTAACTTGTAAATTTAAGATTATCCCTACCACCTCAACTTCTCTTGCATCCATAGCACAAACATTGTGGTAGGGTCAAGTGACCCTTAGATTTAGGTGTTCCATTACTTTTCTTGTCATGACATTTGATGAAGCACTTGAATCTAACATGCAGTTATGAAGAAGAAGGTTATCAACTAAGAGGGAGACATAAAAAGGTGGGTGGTATTCTCTTCTCGGATCAACACTGTTGAGGACTATAGGCATATCTATAAGTTCAATATGTTCAGCTTCAAATATAGCATTATTATTAGGGAGAGGATCCTCTTTGACAATATTATGAGTTTTACTTTGACTATCCTCTATGGCTTTCAACAACTTTTCTTTTTGACCAGGAATTTTAAGGACATCAGTTGCATAAACATGAATCTTAGCACTACGTATCCATTCTCCCATATCAACATTTGATTTAGGGATAACAGGGGGATTTAGGAGAGGAGGAGCAGTTACCTTTGGCTTGTACTGTTTAGACGGTGATGGCTTCTCCTTTCTTTGATAAACTGCACCCTTGAATCTAGCCTCCTTCATTTCCTTGATTTTTTCCAGAGAATGCATTACACCATAAAAGTTGGAAAGGATATCCTTCTCACAACTGTAATCTGTGCCCTGCTGCCAATGCTGGTTTGATAAAGGGTAGGTTTGGCCTACCATGTACACATGATCATACTCGTTTGATGTTGTTTCCTGATTACTGACCTTGGGAATTCCATGTTCTATAACTTGGTTTGCGATATAGCAAGTTCTTTCTTGGTGGAATTGATCACAAGGTCTACACCATGGAATGACTTCTTCTACCATGTTAGCTGAGTCTAACTGGTTTGGAATCCTAGGTTCTTGCTGAGGAGCTTTCTTCTAATACATCAGATTCTGTTTAGGTTGAAAGTTCCTAGGTCCATTATTTCTTTCCATTGTGATTATTCTATGTTGAATATGATTCAGTTGTGCAGAATGATTTGCCATAAGTTGGTTTTGACTAGTAACCAAGTCTTTTATCATGTCAGTTACCTTTTCCATGGGATCTTTAGAGGTTCCCTTTTCTTCTAATTCAACGACTTTTCCCTTCTCTTTGTTGTATGAAGTGTTTCCCCTAGTGTAACCTGGAATGTTGGATTTTCCTGAAGACTGCATATTCTTTTCTATTTTCTCAGCCAACTCCTGAGCGGTTTTTAGGTCGACCATCTCTTTGTCTCTTAACTGGTACCTCAAATCACCAGTGAAAGCTTCGATGTAAGATATGAGGATGGAGGCATCCTTTGGCTTGATTTCTTTAGGGAGGTCCGCAACCACACGCCTGAACTTAGTGTTAAATTCATCCATGGTTTCATTCTCCATCTTCTTTATGTTATGAAGGGAGGCAAGCAAATGTCTTGGTTCTTTCTTTTCCCCCCATTTCTTCTTAAAACCCTCTAGGAATTCACTAAGAGTTTTATATGAATCATCACCTAGGTCGAAGTACCATTCCACAGCATCATCCTCTAAGGATAAAGCAAAGAGCTTAATTTTGACATATTCATGGTTATGGGCAGCATCATTGCAATAACTAACCAGGTGATTTTCAAACTTTCGGATGTGAGACTTGGCAGTGATGGCATTATTTCCCTAGAATATGGGGAGCTTCTTGATAGCATCATTTGGAATGTCATGGGGATTACTTGCTATCTAAGAAAAGTCAAGGGGTTTGTAGAATTTCGTCATTTCTTGAGATTGGTAGGTATGACTCTCTACAAATATGTGATGGATATCTAAGAGGGATTGGTCTCCTAAATCTTGAAGGTTTCTACAGGAAATATGCCTATTCAATCTTTCCCTGATAAACCTTTCGGGATTGGGGAGAGGATTGAATAATTCTCGGCGGTTTCTTCGGGTAGAAATTATTGAAGGGATGTTAGACAGTGGAGTCGCCAGATGGATCAAGTTTTAATTTTTATGTTTTTTAAAGACTAGATCAATCAAAAATTTCTATCTTTTTAGTTGTTTAGAAAAAATTTAAGCTAAGTCATGCTCGGGAATAAAAAGATTTATCCCCGGCAACGCTGCCAAAAAGTTTTGCTTCCTTTCACACACCTGGGTTACGTGGCAGAAATATTCAAGCCACTCGATGTGTCCTTGGGGGAAAGTCTCAAGTCAAGGTTGTCACCTTGTTCTTGACTCCTCCGTTTAGGCTCAACTCCTAACGAAGACAAGGGGGGTAGACATTGTTAAGTTACTAAGGCAAAATTCTTTAGTATGATGATGGTATTAAAGAGTAAGTTTCTTAGGAGTTTCGATTTAACAATTGTAAACAACAAATAACATGATGAGATAATCACAAGTAAGCACGAAAATGACACCCAATCACATATAAATTGAAAGAAATAAACAGTTGACCAGTGCCTTGAAAATGGAGTCAAAAAACAATTAAGAGTGCTTGTAAATGTTGGAATGAATGTTGTGCAATTGTATCTTGGTTAATTTTAAATTAATGTAAGAAGATGAGTAATTAACTTAGGCAAGGGGACTCCAGATATACCCAGGGGGTACTTGAAGTATGTCCAAAACTAAACCGTGATGGCTACCCGCAAGGAATATGTGGGCTGAATGAGTCTCTGAAGCTATTGTTCATAATGCACCCCAAGGTGTAATAGAGATCAGCGCCCCGAGGTCACTTTTCAGGAGTTCTAGCTTCCTTTGGGTATTTTGCCACCGTAATGGTTTGATCGAGGCATTGGATTTTCGCCTGATGGTTTCTCAATTTGGGGAGAGTGAATCCTAATTATTCTAGTCACTCAAGTGATTTTGATGCAGCTTGACTGATCGGACTAACCGTGGCCAAGTACAGAGCATACACACTGGAGTCTTCGTTATTTTTAGTTAATTTTAAGATAGGTCTTCTTGTTAAAAAGAAAACCCTCCAAGAACCTCTTTCGATCCAAGTGGATCTCAATCGGGGAATCAAGGAGGGTTTAATATTATTATGGCTAATGAAACAATTGATGAAAAAGGAATCAAAGATACACAACGCTGGTTTTCTAATTAGTCCTACCACGCATCTCTTTCCCCTTGCGGGTCCATCAGGAAGTCGTGGGGTAAGTACTATGATTAATTTTGAAATTAAAATATGGAATAATGCAAAATTATATCAAATTATACAATCCTAAATATCAGTACTAAACTAGAGCAGAAAAAAGGGAAAAAAGAAAAAAATCGAAACGGACACAGATCCCCCCTAGGGGGATGGGGAGTGGGCTCGAAAGAGAATACTCAAAAAAGATTTTATTTTATTATGATTGGTTACAATATCATCAAACTGAAATATCAGAAACCTCTTCATCCTTATACGAGATGAAACCAAGATCTTACAACTCTCCAAAAAATTTTAATTTTAGTGAAAGGGGAGACCCTTGGGGGGGTTTGAACGCTCCCTAGGCCACTTTTGAACAGAAGCTTCTTTTATTTTCTGTTACACCTGCTAAAAACCAGAAAGCATGTTAGAATAAAATATTCCCAAAATCACTTTAAGAGTACCTCTGGATCAGCCTACCTTAACTCAAAAAAGATTAAGTTAAAACTAGCTAAGCAGGTGAAAAATGAACCAAGGAAAGCAAGATTTCCTTGGGATCTTGGATTGCTGTTTTTGCATCCAATGAAATATGCATTGATTGTTGGATTTAATCTTTTTAAAACATAAAAGGAAATCTAGAGCATGCAACCTACTAATTTTCTTTAACTTGCCATGCAAAACGGACGATTTCCTTATGCTAGATCTAGAATGCTTAATGATACTTTTCAGAATTGAGATCTAGAATATGAGCTTTGGAATAGCTAATCTATGTAAATTTTACTTTGACATAACAGATCCAAATGATAACAAATCTTTCGAACACAGTAACCTAGTAAGAAAATAGATTAATTTTTAAAAGAGAAGAAGAGGAGAGAAGGTCGGCTCGTTGCTTGAATGGAACAAGCTGAAAGGAGGCCCTTTTATGGAGCACTGAGGGACAGAGTCTTGAGATTATTGGATAAGGAATGGTGTGAATCCTAATCCACACCTTTTTCCAATCGAGAACCTGCAACTGCATAACACAAGCCTGCACAACACCTCGTGAGATCTGGATATAGATGTATAAAGCAACAAAAATGAAAGATCATGCAAAAATAATCTTATTTAAGCATATAACTGAAATTCTTGAGCATACATAATATGGATAAACAAGAGCAAGTAATCTAACTTGCCTAGTTTACACCCTTACTTGATTCAACCGAATCCTTGAAGCCAGAAAACAAAAGCAACACAGAAATTGGAAAGAAATTGCAGTTACCACATTGGTAGCATGACGCTGGGAATCCACACAAACACATGCACTACACGGTGTAGCCTCAAAAGATTCTTTATTCACAATAAAAATATATCAGTGTTACAATGGCAACATATCCTCAATCCAAGTCTAACTAGCTTGGAAGAGGCATCCTGAGCTTTATTTATACAAAAACAGGAGATCCAGCCCAGGGGAGGGCACAAATCCTAAGGAGACATACCACTGCAGCCGAGGGAGAGTCAATCAATGATGATCTAAAGCTGAACTGAGCCTACTTGTCAATAGGGGGGCTAATTGAGCAGACATATCAACCCACAGACTGGCACATCAATCCATAGAGCTTCCAAGAGAGCCCACACGTGTGGAGGAGAGAGAGAGGGCATAATTCCCCATAAAGGATGTTGAAGATCAACTCTGGATCTTTCCAGATCACCTCCTTCAGTCAAGGATTTGTCAGATCCAGACAATCTAGTTCAGATCTGACTGATTTCAATCATATCGGCTGAGAATCCACTGATCTAGGATTTTGGATTTGCTCCATTATTCATCAATTTATTAATTAAAATAATCAATAATTGATTTTTCCAGTTTTCTGACCTGAGTGATGGAAAACCACTCAAAACCTGAAAAAAGTGGGTCCATGGGTTTACATGGTGCTCTTAGCTTGAAAATGAGCACCTACATGACTGAAACTGATTATTTGGCCCACTTTTATTACAAAACCAATTTTTCCAATTAAACTATTAAAAATAGGCTAAGTTTTGGAAAAATTAAATTTTAATAAAAAACACTGAAAAAATTAAAAAATTTAAAAAATTGAAAAAACCTAGGGGGACTTAGACATGTTCATATGACTCGACCATGATGCCTAGAATGTTTATACATTGACACATAGACTCTAATAACCTCAATAGGCCTAAATGCCAAGCCGACCACCCCAACTTTAGAGGTATGGAGTGAAAAACTCAGAAATTATCAGTCGTTTATTCAACAACCAATAATAACCAAGGGAAAAAACACCCTGGGCTAATTGGATTCACAAATAAAGTCTAAGAGACCAAGTCTTTTACAGACACTATCATGCTAGAACATTTATTACAATTCCCCCATGGGGGTATGAACATGTGATATAATACAACAAGCACTTCCCAGAAGTACTTTCGAAGGTCTTCTGAAGTCCGAACAAAGAATCTTTGTCCGGTTCACCGGGCTCACTTGACAAAAAAAAAACACTAAGTACAACTTAGGTAGTAACACCTCCCTATTCACAGAGCAGTATTCAAGGTGTCTAATGAGTGCCTGGTGACAAATTTCTGAGACTCTGTCAAGCATAACATCTCTGCCAACAACAAACGGACACTTGTGGTCCAGAGCAGTAAGTATCTTAGTTCTACGGCGAGCCTGAAAGAGTGGAGGATAGGTGGTACCACCCCTATTACCTACAGGTAGGGTTAGTCCCGGTGAGGCCATCGAGAGCAGGAGAGACACGGTGAAGTAGTGGGTCAAACAGAAGTGGTGGGGGTCATGAGAATGTGACAGAAAGCAAAGAAACCCTAAGAGAATAAAATCCCCAAAAATAGTTGAACTCTAACCAAAACCGGGAGAGTCAAAAACCAAACCTGACAGTAAAAAGGAAACCCTAATTCCCACTTTTTGGCATGGTTGGTACTAGCCCTCTGGGAAGAGGGGGAACTCTATGAACCTAATACCACCCGTGAATAGAAAAACGACTGGAGGGGACAAACAGACACAACCCAGTGGCTGAAAAATCATAGAGATGAATGGTAACGCAAAAATATAAGTACCTATGCAGTAATGGTCCTAGAATGATGTTGACAATAGTGGTGGGCAGTTGACCGAGCACTAAAGACCTCCATAGGACCCGACACCAAATACTGAGAACCGACAACCCATGGACACGAAACCAAGGTTTTTCCCGGAAAATAAAAAACGCCACCAGGAAAGAGCAAAAACGAAGCCGTGACAAACAGTGACGTAGGAGGTGTAAAGGATAAACTAGAATCTCTGGTCGGGAGGTGGCAAAGGTTATAATAAAATAACTTAGAACTGAAATCGACATAGTGTGACAAATAAGGGGTTTCTGGTAGCCGTCGCGAAAGGGGCTCAGAGCAACGAGCTGACAGTAAGGTTGTATCCTGACCACCAAGCTTCCCAACAGACCAGCCATGATTCCTAAAATGCTAAGCCCTCCATCTCCAATTCAATTGCATCAAGTTATTAAAAACATTTAGTTGTTCTGTTCAATTTCACCATTTACAATGTATAGTGTTGTCAATGTCAGTCGTTCATGGTAAACAGTGGAATTATTGCCCGAGATTACAACAATCTTTAAATGGACAAAAACTTTTGAAAACTAAAAACCATGGGATGAATTGAAATTATGAATGTAGTGTTTTGTGAGATTACCAAAAAGTGACCCAAAAAAAAGATATTTCAACTATTACTTATCAAATACCTCCCTCCACTGAAAATTAAATACATACCTTCTTCATTTTTACAAATTCTAATACTAATAAATTGATCTCATAATAATATATTTATTAATATATTTATATATGATATTTTATTTAGAAAAAAGAAAATATGAATTTGTTGTTATCAAAATATAATATCAAATATATAAAAGTTGTGAAACTTACAATACTATTTTAAAAATAATCTTTTTATTTTTATATGATGTTTAAAAAATAATATGAAACTTGCACTCTAATTAATTAATATATATATATATATATATATTTTTAAATATAAACATAAAAATAAATAATATCTATTAATTTTTAAATAATTTTAAGAAGATTTATTAACCATTTTTTAAATTATAATTTCAAACAACTTATTCAATCTTATGATAATGATACCATAAATCCACTCATATAAAAACCATCATTTTCAATAGCCATAACCCGTTGGGATTTTGGCTTTGTCCCCAACATTGGAATGTCGCTTCCATAACTGGTTGAGCTTCTGGCTTTGTCCCCCTATACTCAACAAATTTCAAAATTAAATATCGAATGTAAAAAAAAGGAGTATCCCTTCTAGTGCAGTTACAAAATAAATGACAATTCATTATGATGGGCTAGATGAAAGTTTATATTTACTGTGCATGGAAAAAATTACGGTTCTGTTGCCGTTGCAAATCTTTCCCCAAAATTTTCAATTTTAGGGCCCCTCCTTCTATTTGCTTTTATTAAATCTGGCCTAGGAGTATTTTGTTTTCACCGAAGCTGCCCTGAAGTTCAATTTTTTCCTTTAAAAACTTGGTCTATTTCATTTTTTGTATCAGAAGACTAGTCGACTATCCTTTCGATATCGGAAGCATAGTAGACCATCTTTCTGACGTTGCAGAAGCCAACTGTCAAGCCTGCCGGAAGAACTTCGGACTCCCTCGCCAATACATCGAACATTGGGTTCTTTTCTCTTCATTTTCGTTTTCTTGAGCTTAACACTTAGTGGTTTTGATTTTTGATTACGTTTTTTTCGCTGTCGGTATGTTTAACAGGAGTGAGCCAGAGTCCTAGTGTTTGTCATTTTCGACGTTGCGGGAAACTAGTACTGAGACATTCCGAACATAATGTTTTTCCTCACCGACTCTTTAGAGTTTAGGATTTCCAATTTTCGACGCCCGTTAGAAGAGGTAGTGCCGCGATGATACAGCTGTACGTTTCCGACGTTGTGGAGGAGGATCAGTCTCGGTGTTTCGAACTTAGAGTTTAGGAGTTCTGATGTCCGATGAACTTAAAATATCACAGGCCCGTAGTTTGGTTTGCACCCGCCGTTGTGGTTGTCCTCTGATGTATCCTTCTGATTGATATAAGCTATGACTGCCGATAAGTTATGACCACCGATAAGTTCCCGCTGAGTATTATATATAGGAGGGGCGTTTATTATATTGTTTATCCGTATTTTAACTTGTTGTTTGCATTGGTCCATGCCGTATGCACCATTTAAGTGTGCCCAGCTGTCAAAACATGGTTCGTTCGCATTGCTCCCGTGGAAGTTTGTTCCATCCCATCCACTACATTGCTATTTTGCAGTTAAGTAAACCATGTCGTTACTTTTTTGGTTTTATTGGTTGATTTGCGAACCGTTAGTTTTTCCATGGGTTAGGGTTGTCCGCATAAAAGGATTTCTTGCCCCTTATGGTTTTTCATCATTGTTTTTATTGGGAGGGTGAGAGGTTTTAAGCTGTTTACAGTTTCGTTAGTGCAAGAATCCAAAGTCTATGTGATATTTTTTCCATTGTGGACGCATTTGCCCCAGCACAGGGGGGTTAGGGCACGGTTGCAGACAAGCATTTCGCTATCTGCAACACCCGTTTCTTGGTTTTTCCATGGTCGGCCAGGGGTATTAAGCCATTGTTCATGTATTTACCTTATCCTGTGGGACTATGGAGGATTTTTCCTTTTCGATTAGTTTAGGGTTTTTCTCGAGGATGAGTGCTGCGTAAGGTTTGGTATTTTTGAGTTTGGTTTTGAGGACAAGCAGTAGGATTAGTCTGATATGTCCCTATATTTGACTGAGGATTAGTTTGATACGAACAAAGTTGAAATGGAGGATTTTTTAAGAAGTGAAGTTTTCAAACAGTGGAGTATATATATTTTAGGAAGTGGCCCGCAGTATTTTTTTTTCTTTCTCCTTGATTCTTTCAGTCATTAAATACTATGTTTAATTTATTTTTCAGCATGCATGTTCAGGAGGTAAATGAATTGATATATTTTCCTGTTTATTTTTTAAACACTTGCTAATAGCTTAATTGGTCTAAGAACATGTTTTGAAAGTGACAGGTTGATTGTTATAACGAAAACATGTCAAAGAGACAAAAGAAGAAAGCTCCTATGGTTGAAGGAGAGCCTGAAGTAGAGATCATCACCAAAGTAGAGTTTATCTACGAAGATACTAAAGCCTCTACTGGGTTCTAACCAGACTACAATTGGGGAGAAATCTATAGAATGATTTCCAACCAGAATCTACCTGATGCCAGTTTTGAGGAGCTGACCATCAATTCCAACATTGAGAAATCATCCCTAATGAAAGTAGCTACAAGGCCCAAGTTATTTCCTTGTTCAGAAGTGATAGGTTAGATTCTTCCTAGTGCAGATGTAACCACAATGATTCTAGAGAACACTGCTAAGCAAGGTTATGTTGCAAATAGCCCTGCATGTGTCTCTGCGGCTTATCATCTACCCTCACCCTAGGTTTATTTGACAGAAAGTTGGTTAAAGGAAATAGCTATGGACCTTCCAGAGAGTATGACACCTTTACTCTCCGTGCTCCCTACAGGTTCATTGCACTGATGCTAAATAGGATTTTTGGCAGAGCACATGGCAATAACTTCAAGATATGATGGATACCAGTTATTTTCTTTGTGGCTACTCAAGGAACCATCTTTAACTAGGCAAATATAGTATCAAATAACCTCTCTGCATGTATATTAGCAGCCTTAGGAGGGGTATCTCAAAAGAAATCAGAGTTTTATATGAGCTCTATCCTGATTGATTGCATATTGTGTAATCAGTCTTTTCCTGCATTGAGATGTAACTGGGAGAGGGATAGAACCCCAGTGTACTCAGCCTACAAATTGTTATGGGCACATAAGTATCATGGTTATCATGGGGAAATTTGTGAGCATTTCATTATGCCATTATATACCCTCATTTTCTTGATTGAATGTAATTGCATGTCTGAAGAGGCATTCAAAGTCATCGAGGAGTTTGGAGATTATTATTTGATGGAGGATGGGTTATATATAAGGATGTATGGTGGTTCCAGAGCTCCTTCGCTACTCCCGAAGTATGCCACCAATTATATACTCCACAAAGAGGTGGTTAGACAGTTGTATATTGATGGTGTAGGCAATTTTATGTTTGAACATAAGAAGGCAACGTATCCTGCAGTACCTTTCTTGCTTGGAAGTTATAAGTTTTCAAAGGTAAAGCAGGTGGTAGAATTTGTTAAGGATCTTGAATATTTTTCGTTTTAGCGAAACGAATTTTTATAGGAATGACTCCCACAACAAAGTAGCGGACTACTACAAAGAAGTAGGAATTCATTGTGAATATACTAATTTTTGGGACAAGGATGAGGAGACATTCTGAAATGCGAAGAACATAACTGCCCTTAAGAAGAGATTCAAGCAGAAAATAACTACTATGGTTGGAAAAGACAAAGACTTGGAGAAGGCTAAGGAATTAGAAGAATAAGAGTCTAAGAAGAGAGAAGAAGCTGTAAATTTGAGCATATAGATTTGTAGACAAATACACAACTCACAAAGAAGATCTCACAATTTACTCAGCAATTGAAGAATGAAACAGTGCAAAAGGCTTGCAGCTGTGAATGCTTTCATTAATCAAAAAAGTAATTCAGATGATAATTACAATAATGTAAAATGGCTTTAATAGCCACAAGTAATTCGAATCCACATGAGGAAGTTCGAATTGATTAGACTCTACTTGACTGTAGGTAACCAAGACTTTGTCTAAATCACTATCAGAGGACCCAGTAGTTAACTGTCCTTGTCTAAATCATAACCGGAGTTCATCGGAGCTTTAAAACACAACCAAGTGTTACATTTAGTGTTGACTAATGGTTAATTGATTGTGGTAGGTGAGAAATGCACCCCACATGTGTGCAATCAATTAAACCTAGCGCTAACTGAATGTAGAGGGCTAGAACTGAATGTAACTAACTCCTAAGTTGGCTTGACTAGTCATTAACGGAAGTGCACTAACCTTGGTTGGTTTCAGCACTCCCAGTTGCTTCCTAAATTGTAGGGATTGATCTAGGAGACTCCTAAACTTATGCAATCAAGTGCAATAAGTGGCAGTGAGCCTCAATTAGTGTTCCCCACACTTTGGTAACTGAAACATGTGCCCCAATTAGGTCAAGTTTACCCAATGGTGCTAATGACTATAAATAGACTGGATGGACTCCCGATTTAGACATGACTCCCGATTTAGACATATGACCAAATTTGGACAAGGGAGGATTAATAATCCTAACACCCCCCCTGAATGCTAACTTGGAAAAACTGTGGGCCCTAGTAACTAAGACCATAGGTCACCCATTACATCAAGTAAAATAAAGTAACTGCACAATACAAGAAGCTAGGGCAAAAACCACATGGGAAAAAAGCCCTCCTTCTAGCTAAGCAGGTAGAATCAGGTCTCAAGTTTGAAAAACTTGAAAATATGTTGCTACAATCTTCATCTCTGTGAGGTAGTGAAGCAACATGCATGGTGTGCTGTGCACAGGTATTCTGGGGCCTGGCATGTAGACTTCTCCTTTTTCTCCAAAAATGATGATGGAAGGAAGGAGGAATGTAACTTTTGTCTCTTCCTGAATGAAGAGGTGTATGATCATATCCATTCTTATGAATGCAGTAAGACTGAGCCCTTTCCATATTGCATCTTACAGGAAGTCTATTACATCTCTCTGAAGGAGGCAAAATAGTATGGCATAACACAAGAGTCTTTCCTTTCTGAGTGTCAAGTGAGTTTCCAGTCATCTTCCTAGCTTCCAGTTTGGAAGTAGGGACTGAATCTAGATCTGAGTCACCCTGAATCTTAATGTCATAAACTGATATAGATGGATCTGCAATACTAGTAGAAGCTGTAAAAGAAGTAGATGCAATGGTTTTACCTTCCCTTGTAGGTGGCTGCTGAGAGTGCACTAGTTCTGAAGGAGGCATGAAATGTGAGAACTCATATGCTCTTGAAGCATGATTCGCAATACCCTTTGCTATGATGCTCCCAGTGGAGATATCTATGATCTCCACTGAGTCAGGACCAAATATCACTTGCTTTGGAGATCCAGTATGGGTCATCTGATAGACAGATAAGAGGTTTGAAGCCAAGGAGGGAACAAACAACACATCTTTGAACCTTCCATGTTCAAGATGGATAGAGCCATTCCCTTTGGTTTGGACTTTACTGTTATTGCCCATATGAATACTAGGACCATCAAAGGACTGAATAGAAGAGAATGATTCTATGGATGCAGCCATATGGTTGGAAGCTCCAGAATTAGTGAGGAAGGCAGGTGTTGATGTGCAGCAAGCTTTCAGTGCATGTCCTTTCCTTTGGTATTCTTCTTCTTCTTCTCCAGAGTCTTCCTTCCTTGCGCTAGCAGGTACATAAATGTTGTGCCTTTTCAAAAGAAGAGCCATTTCATCAAGTTGTCTTCTCATACAGGAGCTTTCTGAATGGAAGCCCCTTCCACAGTAAGGGCAGAGGACCTTGCCTTTGCCATTCTTCTTGCTTCTCTTCAAACTTGAAGGTTCTTTTGACTGTTCAGACTCATCTCTTTGCTTCCCTCTATCATTCGCTACCTTATCTCCTCTTGCAACAAGAGCTAGATCTTTGGGAGATCGAATGATCCCCATTTGGATCAATTTATCATTCTCAAAAATAAGAGATTGAATGAAAGCATTAAGAGTGGGCATCTTCCAATTTGAAGTAGTGAGCCTTACTGTTTGGAAGGTGGATACAAAGACTGAGTAGTCTAGATTGAGCTTTGTGAGAATAGCAAGGATGAGCTGATCTTCATCCTTCTTCACTTTGCATTGCTTCAACTGATATATCAAGTTCTTGAACTTTGAGAAGAATTCATTTAGAGATTCGAAATTTGATGGATTGAGAGTAATCAGATCATTTTCTAGATGACGGATCCTCATCTCATCATGCTTATCAAATAAGGAAGCAAGCTTGTCCCAAACCTCCTTGGGAGTGTCCAAGTCTTGGATGTGAAATTGAAGATCCCTAGAGACTGAGAATTGCATGAGTCCAATGGCTTCATCAAGCCTGTTCATGTACTTAGCTTTGTCTTTATCTGATTCTGGCTCTTCCTCTGTTTCTTCTATGAGTCTGAAGAGATGCTTGGTACGGAGCAATACTTTCATGTCATCCTTCCACTGGTGATAGTTGAAGGGAGTGAGAGGCTCTATTTGATGAGCCATTTTGAAGTAATAGGAAGAACTGAGCTGCTGTAGCGAATGCAATGAGAAGTAGAGGCTTCTTGTAGCGAAAGCTGTAAGAAAAGCTGATAGCCTGTCACACAATCAAACAAACAAAATGATCCGATTGGAGATCTGAGGAGGAGAGGAGTCTTGTCCACCGAGGCTCTGATACCATGTAAATTTGAGCATATAGATCTATAGACAAATACACAACTCACAAAGAAGATTTCACAATTTACTCAGCAATTGAAGAATGAAACAGTGCAAAAGGCTTGCAGCTCTGAATGCTTTCATTAATCAAAAAAGTAATTCAGATGATAATTACAATAATGTAAAATGGCTTTAATAGCCACAAGTAATTCAAATCCACATGAGGAAGTTCGAATTGATTAGACTCTACTTGACTGTAGGTAAC
Source organism: Pseudotsuga menziesii (assembly GCA_001517045.1). Taxonomy (NCBI): domain Eukaryota; kingdom Viridiplantae; phylum Streptophyta; class Pinopsida; order Pinales; family Pinaceae; genus Pseudotsuga; species Pseudotsuga menziesii. The sequence goes on along the minus strand of LPNX010574687.1, from coordinate 493,842 downwards.
CAAGACTTTGTCTAAATCACTATCGGAGGACCCAGTAGTTAACTGTCCTTGTCTAAATCATAACCGGAGTTCATCGGAGCTTTAAAACACAACCAAGTGTTACATTTAGTGTTGACTAATGGTTAACTGATTGTGGTAGGTGAGAAATGTGCCCCATATGTGTGCAATCAATTAAACCTAGCGCTAACTGAATGTAGAGGGCTAGAACTGAATGTAACTGACTCCTAACTTGTCTTGACTAGTCATTAACGGAAGTGAACTGACCTTGGTTGGTTTCAACACTCCCAGTTGCTTCTTAAATTGTAGGGATTGATCTAGGAGACTCCTAAAGTTATGCAATCAAGTGCAATAAGTGGCAGTGAGCCTCAATTAGTGTTCCCCACACTTTGGTAACTGAAACATCTGCCCCAATTAGGTCAATTCTATCCAATGGTGCTAATGACTATAAATAGACTGGATGGACTCCTGATTTAGACATATGACCAAATTTGGACAAGGGAGGATTAATAATTCTAACAGAAGCTGCTCGAAGACTAGCACAGGAAGCAGAAAGTTGGTTGAAAAATGAAGAGGAAGAAAAGAAGCGAGCTGCAAAGGAAGCAGTTAGAAAGGAAGAGGAAGAAAGAAAGAGAAAAGAAGAAGCTAGAATCAAGAAAAAAAAAGAAGAAAGTGAGGGTTTGAGACTAACACGATCCCAAAAGGATCAACAAACTACAAAGCAGGTTGATACACAAGGAGTACAAGATCAAATAGATCAAGAGCAAGGACAATTTGATCCCGATCCCTCGGAACCTACTGCATCTTGTGGCAACATATTTAGAAAAGCTTCATTTTCTGAGATAAATTTGATCCCTTTCACTCCTACCAAAGGGGAGGAGGTTCCTGATTTCAGTACCATTTTTTATGATAAAGAAAAGAGAAGAATTGTTAAAAGAACTGAGAAGAAGGTCGATACTGGAGTACAGTCAAGGAAAATGATAACAGATAAAAAATTGGTACATGGTACACACAATGATCCACTATTGATAGCAAGAGCTGGGGTAGCATTAAACCCTAGCAACTGAAGATAACGTGGACAGGCTCATGACTGATCTAGAGGAGTCACGAAAGAATGTGACCCAGCTAAAAGAGACATTAAAAAGGGAAAAAGATGAGAGCCAAAAGTTGAAAAGGAAGTATGAAGATATGAGGAGTGAAGTCAAAACTTCCAGAATGGAATGCCAAACTCTGCAAGCAGATAAGAATGCTTTAGAAATATCTGCAGAAAACACATAAAAGAATTCTCAAGTTAGCTTAGCTAAATTACAAAAGCTACAGCTAGAGCATCAAATGTTAAAGACTGAAAGAGATGATCTTCAGTTATCATATGGGAATTTAAGTGCAAAGAAAAGCAGGTTGGAGAGCAGGGTTACTGAGTTAAAAATGGAGAAGGCTACCAAAGAGGAAAAGGAGAAGTAGTATCAGCAGCAGGTGGCAATCTTAGAAGAGCAGAACAATGCATTGACTGCATCACTTAAGTATGCCATGGAGCAGAAAACCAACATCCAGCCTTTGAAAGAGCATATTATGATTAAAAAAAAAGGATCCATCAACTACAGATACGGATAGAAGACGAAAGGTGTAAAATTTTGCAAATAGACACCAGACTAGAGGAGAATATAGACACCACTTCCTACTTTTTTGGATAGGTCTCAGGATATTTTGGAGATTCTAAAAGGAAGAATGGTCTAGGTAGAAACAAATGAGGAATCTCCCACAGAGCTAGCAGTAAAGGATCAGCCAAATCTAAAACAAGAGTATGAGTTACTAGAATTTGCGATTAATGTGGCAGAAGAGTTCAAGAAAACCATGAAAAAGACAAAGGGAGCATGTGCTGAATATTGCAGAAGAGTTCTTCCCACATATAATCGATGTCAGACTTCTGCAGAAAGGATATTGGGTGTGCCACCGAAGCATTAATTGTTTTCAAAACATCTACAGGATAGGTATCAAGAAGATGAGCAAGAAATCCAGTAGGTCAAGGACCTAGATGAATGGATATTGAAGAATGCAGTGGCACATGCAGCAGTGAGCGTACATCTATTAGAATATTAGCTACGCCTAAGTCCTACCAGGATAGAGGGGGTAAAGACCCAAGATTCTAAGTATGAAATTAATATTCGGTTTCTTGAGCCCTTCGGGTTTGAAGGAACAGCAGCAGATGCTTATGCATGGAAGAAGTTTATCAGCGAGCGAGCTGACCCTTCCTCATAAAGTATTTTGGAAATTTTGATTTGAAATGTAATATATTGTATTAATTATGTGCACAATCTACGAGACAAAATTTTGGAAAATGAAAGGTTGGGGAAGCTAAAAAGACAATGAGGGGCAGCCCAAGGGTTTTGTTTTTTGTATAAATATAGGAGAGTTCTAGATGTAGGGCGACGTTTTTTTGTAGACTATCTTGAGACAGTATTGTAAGAAGAACTATTTCATTTTACAATAAAGATTTGTATGTTTCTACTGGAGCAAGTTGTGTGGATTGTTTCAAATGTTTGCTATGGGCTAGTTGAATATGAACTATTTCTTTTCAGCTTGTTTCCATTAACTGTGAGATCATTCTAACTAATTGAATTTCTTTTCATGTTATGAATGTACTCTGGTTTATTCTATGAAATTTCCACATTGAGTAATGAAGGTTTTAAATAACAATAAGCTATCTTGTTGTTTATATTTCTATTGATGTTCATGTGTTCTGAAACATTAACAGCTATCTGTGGTTTTTCTTTATGCATGCACTACAGTACATTACTCACCATTAATGATAGTTTTTCTCCCTAGGGATAGGTTAGTAAGTCTTAGTTAGTTTCTTGTTGTTTGTGATTTAGATGCGAGAGAAGTAAGACGAGAGGTAAGAACCTGTGCATCACATTGTGACCCTCCTCGTTATATCTATCATTTGCATGTTAGTTACGCACTTGCACATCATACCTTAAACATTAAAAAACTAAAAATTACATGGTGGACCGAGTTGTAACCAGTAAAGCACTTTAATTGTTATTTGACCTACGGTAGCCAGACTGTAAACCGAATGGATTCCCCATACCAAACAATAATGAGCTAATTGGGAACGTTTATTGGGGACAATCCCTAACTGTTGTTACCTGCGATTTTCCAGGCCTCAACAGTTTTTGGCGCTAGAAGGAGGGCCACCAGTGCATGGCTGGCCGAGGAAGCCCGCTTCCTCGAAATCACTTCACCGGTGACAATCCTGAAAAATAGTTTTCTTCACAAACCCACTCCTTAAGATAAAGATAAAGGGTATCTGTATCCTGTTGATAACGAAGTGGTTGATGATTTAAGAAGAATCACCAGGTCATATGGGAAAAGGATTGGAGGATTACCTATTACCTCTTTCCTACCTAGAAGATAGTATTAGAAGAAAGATCGCCCTCAATTAGAAGACTTAGTGTTGGTAGAAGATCTTGAAGAACTGGTAGAAGCAGCCTTACAAGAAGTTGACCAACCTTTTGAATCAGTTAGATCCAGATTTGCTTTATTGTTCACCTTTCCAGACCCCTGTTCAGTCACAACCTCATACTCCACTCAGAATAATGGCTAATGTAAATGAAAACCAACCACCTCTGCAACCTGCTTGGAGGGCTAGGTCTCCTTTAAATTTGACCCCTTCCTTGCACGATTTGCCTCAGGTTTTTGACAAGATGTTACCTAAGTTTGAACCAAGTGAAGGAATTCTGGTAGATGATCATCTGCAGAGTTTTTACTTGGCTGTGGAGGGACTACAAGCTAGAGAGCATGAAGATGTGGTCTGTAGATTGTTTTCCCACACCCTGAAAGGAAAAACAGCCTTATGGTATTTTACCCTTCCTGCAAATTCAATCACGGATTGGAACGCCTTTGAGAGAATGTTTAGAAGCAAATATGCAGTTCAGAAAACTCATGCAGCTTTAATGAAAGGGTTATGTGCTCTAAATAAAGAAAGGAAAGAAAGAGTGCATAATTTTACTCAAAGGTTTGCTACTTACCTAAACAATTTCACTGCAGTTGATAAGCCATCTGAAAATTCTCTAATTGAATACTATACCTCATCCCTTGGGTTTGATCTAGCCATGTTTACCAATAGATCAGTGAGACATACATTAGTAGAAACTTATGAAGAAGATGAGAAGTTAGAGGCTGAGATGGAAAGTATAGAAAATTACCCTGTGCAGTCAGAAGAAAAGACTTTTGGAAACAAGAAACCTTTATTACTGACTAAACCTAAGGATGAGTGATCACAGGATTTCGAAGGGATGGTGAAGATGATGCAAAAGTTATCCAATAGAGTGATAGATTTAGAGAAGGAAAAGGAGGCTCACAAACCATATAAGCCTTATTATAAAAAAAGGGAAGATGACAGTCAACCTAAACCTCCTTCACACAGTCTTGCAGCAATGAATTTAACCGATGTAGGCATCGATAATTTTTGTACCTTTCATCAGCAGCCTCATTCTGAGAAGAATTTCCCACAATGGATTAATTCTATGACATTAGTAATGAATCAATTATTGGACTCCAAACTTACAGAAACTGGTAAGGAGGAAGAAAAGGATAATGAACCTATAGAAAAACAAGAGGAAGATACTTTATTTTTATGGGACTGTGTCTCTATGTTTGATACAAAAGAAGAAGATTTTTTTATACAAGGGGAAACACTAGAAACCAATGTAACAACAAGAAGTTAGAGTATGTTAAAAGAAGAAAAGTTAATACTTACTAAGATTAAGAAACTTCAAGAATACATGAAGAAGATACAGAGAAACACTGCAACTGTTAAAATACCTGAATCTGCCATTTCAAGTCAAGATCCGAAGAAAATCAGCACACATCTTAAGTCTATTGAAGTTAAGATTGATAATGTCAAGAAGAATCTCAAAGAACATGAGATGGGATATGATATTGTGGAAGACATTAAAAAAGCTAAAGCGGATATCTCATTGTTTGAAATGTGTAATTTACCTCAGCAAAAAGAGAAGATTTTAAAAGCACTTGAGATACCAGAAGAGGAGCCTCCCAGTGACAACCAACCTGAGGAAGAAATTAGTGAGGCAAGTTTAGGAGGGAAGTCTAAGTATAAAACTCCAGCATTTCTCCTAACTTTTGAAATTTTCAACTATAATGTGCACAACTGCTTAGTGGACTCAGGAGCATCAATCAATGTTATGCCACTTTCAGTCTGCAAGAAAATCAATGGTCAACCTAAACCATCTACTTGGCAAGTTCTTCAATTAGATAGGATAGTTGTAAAAGTAATAGGAGAGATGGAGGATGTTCTGATTCGCTTATCCGTAGATGAGAGGGTATGTCAGTACATCGACATTGTAGTAGCAGACATACTAGATGCTTAGGGGCTAGTACTAAGTCGAGACTAGTCAGCAAGGTTAGGAGGATATTTTGCATCAGATTGGTCACATTTGTGGTTTCCTTTTAAGGGAATTCCAAATCAGATAAAAGTATTAAGAGAACCTCAGATGAAATACAATGTCACTCAATTAGAGGGAAAAAATGAACTAATAAACTTTGTATTGGGAAACTATTTCATTGAATTGGAACTGGGAAATTACCAAGCTAAAGAAGCCAGTAGTATACTTGATACCCAGCCCGATCTCCTTCGATTTTCATGGGTTGATGAGACTGACTGTAATATAGTAGATCTAGTTTCAGATGTAGTGTGTATTTCAAATTCAGTAGAGGTAGATAGTTTTTGGACTCTTTATTTTGATGGTTCTAAAACATTGGAGGGACCAGGGGCTAGCTGTGTCCTTATTGATCCAGAAAAAAATAAACATTTTCTTTCTTGTAGGTTAGAATTGGAATGCACAAATAACACAGTCGAATACAAAGCACTAGTCCAGCGACTTAAAAAAGAAATAGAACTGAAAGTATATGGAGATTCTGAAATCATTGTTAAGCAAATTCGGAACAAAATACACTATATTTCACCACATTTCAAAGCTTACCAAAATGAAGTTTGGGATTTTCTTATAAATTTTCATACATTCAATATTGTGTCCATTCCTAGATTAAAGAATGCAGCAGCTGATTTACTAGTTACCTCAGCTGCAAGGCTAGTACCTTCAAATAATAAATGCTCTATTGAATTACTTTTCAGGCCTATTGTTCCAGATATGATCACAAATCTACGGGTGTTTGACAATGATCAACAAATTTTGGAGTGTTTGATGAATGACAATATTTTTAAAGGAGAAATAATAGATGATGAAGAACATCAAAAAGAATCAAAATTCGGAAACTTTATTCCTAAAGGAGTCAGGATCTTGGAGCAAGTGTTTGATTTAGATAACAAATTCAGAAATCTAGCAAAAGTCAAGACCCATAACTCGTCCTTACAATTCGAGCTGATAAATTTTGGGACGGAAGCTGAACCCAAATATGTAAATTTGGGGAAGTGTTGTTCTCCGGGAGAAAGAAGTAAGTTCATCAGTCTTTTCAAGCAGTACAAGGATGTGTTTGCTTAGACTTATGAGGAGCTTAAAACTTATGACACAAAGATCATACAACATGTTATCCCAATTAAAGGTGGAATCAAGCCTTACCAACAGCCTTTGAGGAAGATGCATCCTAAGCTAGAACCTTTAATTCAAAGTGAGGTAAAAAAATTGTTGCATGCTAAAATCATATTTAAAGTCAGACATTTGGAATGGGTTTCTAATTTGGTGCCAGTACGGAAAAATTCAGGAGAAATCAGGCTCTGTGTGGATTCCAGAAATCTTAATCATGCATCATATAAAGATAATTATCTAGTCCCACCCATGGAGAAAATACTACAGATGGTTTCAGGTTCCGAATTCTTTTCATTATTAGATGGATTCTTCGCTTATAATCAAGTATTAGTAGCTAAAGAATATAGGCTTAAAACTACGTTCAGAACCAAGTGGGGAACTTTTGCGTACAGGAGAATTCCCTTTGGACTTATTAATGTTGGAGATACTTTCCAGAGGGCCATGGATATAGCTTTCCGTGGTCTGGATGGCCGTAGTGTTGTGGTTTATCTAGACGATGTCACAATATTTTCGAAAGAAAGAAAGGAGCATGCATTTCATTTGAAACAGATTTTTGAGCATTGCCAGAAGTATGGTATTTCACTAAATCCCAAGAAATGTGTGTTTGCAGTCACAGAAGGAAATCTACTGGGTCATGTCATTTCTAAGAAAGGGATCTCCATAGACCCAGAAAGGATTAAAGCCATAGAACAGATCCCTTTACCCCATAATAAAAAGGGTATGCAATCTTTTATGGGGACAATCAACTTTGTGCGAAGGTTTGTACCAAACTTTGCTCAGATCATCAAACCTTTGCAGCAAATGGTGAAATAGAGTGTACAATTCAAATGGACTAATATGGAGAAGAACGTATTCAGCAAAATAAAAACATCTGTTGCTCATGCACCATCACTCAAGAGTCCAAATTTTGAAAAGGATTTTATTATGTACACTTTTGCATCTGATGATTCGTTAGCAGTTGTGCTTACACAGAAGGAATATGGGGGAGATGAGTACCACATATCATTTATGAGCACTGGTCTGCAGGGAGCTGAATTGAATTATCTACCAGTTGACAAACAAGCTTATGCAGTTTTTAAAGTGGTAAAACAATTCAGGCCATATATACTTAAGAATCGCACCAAAGTAATAGTTCCACACCCAGCTGTACGATCCTTTTTTGTACAAAAGGAATTAGGAGAAAGAAGAGGCAACTAGGTGACTTCTTTACAAGAATACGATCTCGAGTTCAAACCAGCATCCATAGCTAAAGGACAAGGATTGTCTAAACTGATGATAGAAGGTCAAAACAATGAAGAAAGCAGCTGGGATAATCAAGCCGAGCTACATATGGTGGATGTATGTCCTTTATTTACAGCTCCAAAATCCTGGTATCGGGACCTAGTCCATTACCTCCAAGAAGGATATTTGCTGGAGCATTGCAGTCCCAAACAAAAAAGAGCATTACGTCTGAAATCAGCTTTATATCAGATAATTGATGGAGTGTTGTTCAGAAAAAACTACAATGGATTTTTTCTCAGGTGCTTAGAATAAGAAGATGCAAAGAAGGTCGTAGCATAATTGCATGATGGGCCTGCTAGAGGTCATTTCTCCAGAGACACAACAGCACATAATATACTCAGAGCTAGATATTACTGGCCTACACTGTTTAAGGATGCTCATCTTCATGTTAGAAAATGTGATGTTTGTCAGAGATGTCTTGGAAGACAAGCTAAAGCAACAGGACCGTTAAAACCAGTAATTATATCAGAACCATTCGAACAATGGGGAAACGATATTATTGGAGAAATAAACCCAAGTTCTTCCTTGCAGCACAAGTATATTCTTACAGCAACTGATTACTTCACCTGATAGTTCGAGGCTATTCCATTACAAAAAGTGAATGAAGATGTAGTTATGGATTTCTTACAGAATCACATTATGAACAGGTTTGGGGTTCTAATTTCCCTGGTTTTTTATAATGCTACTTACTTTTCTTCTATTATATTAACCACATTTGCTCATGAAAGAGGAATTAAGTTGCATTATTCTGCAAATTATTACCCACGAGGAAATGGTTTGGCAGAATCCACGAACAAAAATCTGATTAGGATTCTAAAGAAAACCGTAATAGAAAATCAAAGAAGTTGGCATTTAGCGTTACCTAATGCTCTCTAGGCTGATAGAGTCACACCCAAGAATTCCTTAGGTGTGTCACCATACACTCTTGTTTATGGAAAATAAGCTATCCTTCCTCCTAATATTTTGTTGCCATATTCCATAATGGCTCAAGAATCTAGGGTTACCGATAATGAAATTCTACAAATCAGAATCTATAATCTGTTGAAGTTAGAAGAGTCTAGGTCCAAAGCCAAAGAAAGATTTAAGCATCAATATGAAATAGTGAAGCGTTGGTTTGATAAACATAAAGCTGGGAACAAAGAATTCAAAGTAGGAGCTATGGTTCTTAAGTGGGATCACCCACATGATGAAAAGGGAAAGCACACTAAGTTTCAGCAGTTATGGGTAGGCCCTTTTCAAATTGTAGCAAAGCTAGGCCCCTCGACTTACAAGTTGCAATACATACAGGGGTGGGAAGAGAACTTACCAGTAAATGGTTTAGTTCTCAAATCTTATTTTTCTTGATCTTTAATTTTGGTTGTCTTGTACATAAATAAACATTTGTTTTTATTTTTATTTTTAGGGTTTTTGGTTTGTTTAGTTAGAGTTTGATTTATTGTAATTTTTAATAAAGAAGCATGACCTTTGGTTGCGTGGAGTTCAACATAATTCTGGGTTAACTAGAATCTTTGATTACAAGACTATGTACTATTAATTCATTTAATATTTGAAAGAACTTCTTCAAGTTTAGCAGTTTTCCTAAATGGCTATGAACCCATTGAATTCATGCTTAATCCTTGTGAAATAACTTAGGATAAAAGGTCCAGAATACTATTTTGAGGCTCCATTCATCTCACACTAAATATGTCGTAGGGGGTGACAGCAAAAGACCCACGTAAAGGAATAAAGGTAAACAATATATTATATTTAAATAATTCCATGCTATGAATTGAAAGTCAAAAGGCCAATAAGAGCCAAAATCTCCTCGAAAAAGCAATATGTATCAAAGCAAAGTACTGAACCATATTAGTACGTATAAGTTTGCCAAAGTTCTTCTCCGTCCGTGAGCTGAAAACTAAATATATCTCTCACACAAAAGGACACTATGGATAGAGGAGCCTGAATTAAAATTTCAGAAAGAAGGCAGGTAGGAGGACTCAAAAGAGGACAAAAGTCCAAAAGAACCAAAAGTGCAAAATAGCATGGGAATGAGGAACAAACAGATATATCTGTTTACCATATGTTACAATCCTGTGGTGTCTAAGCTGGAAACTACTCAAAGACAGAGGTAAAATGAAACTCATATTCTTGGCCTCAAAAGAGTTATCTACACTTTGAAATCTTGGTTCCCTTGTTCCTTAACTTGGACTATAATCAATGATTAAAGCGCATACATCTGACATTTTGGGAAATCCAGATATCTTGAAGAATTCAGTATGTTCATATTGTCAAAACAGTCTGTCAATCAAAGAATAAATTGCTCAGAGATCTATGTTCACCAGGTAGTCACCAATTGTTGTAGCTGCAACTCCTTCCCCAAAATTTTCAACTTTAGGGCCCCTCCTTCTACTTGCTTTTATTAAATCTGGCCTAGGAGTATTTTGTTTTCACCGAAGCTGCCCTGAAGTTCAGCTTTTCCTTTAAAAACTTGGTATGTTTCATTTTCTATATCAGAAGACTAGTCGACTATCCTTCCAATATCGGAAGCATAATAGAATATCTTTCCAATGTTGCGGAAGCCAACTGTCAAGCCTGCCGGAAGAACTTCAAACTCCCTTGCCAATACGTCAAACCTCGGGTTCTTTTCTCCTCGTTTTCATTTTTTCAAGATTAACACTTAGTGGTTTTGATTTTCGATTACGTTTTTTTCGCTGTCGGTATGTTTAATAGGAGTGAGCCAGATTCCTAGTGTTTGTCATTTCCGACATTGCAGTAAACTAGTGCTGAGATGTTCTGAATATAATGTTTTTCCTCCCCGACTCTTTAGAGTTTAGGATTTCCAATTTTCGACACCCATTAGAACAAGTAGATCCACGATGATACAACTATACGTTGCCAACATTGTGGATGAGGATCAGTCTCGGTGTTTTGAGCCTAGAGTTTAGGAGTTTTGATGTCTGATGAACTTAAAATATCACAGACCCGTAGTTTGGCTTGCACCCGCCATTACGGCTGTCCTCCGATGTATCCTTCTGATTGATATAAGCTATGACTGCTGATAGGCTATGATTGTCGATAAGTTATGACCACCGATAATTTCCCGCCAAATATTATATATAGGAGTAGCATGTATTATATTGTTTATTTGTATTTTAACTTGTCATTTGCATTGGTCCATGTCATCTGCACTGTTCGCACGTGCCCAACTGTCAGAACCTGGTTCATTCGCATTGTTCCCATGGAAGTTTGCTCCATCCCATCAACTACGTTGCTATTTTCCAGGTAGGTAAACCACAGCGTTACTTTTTTGGTTTTATTGGTTGATTTGGGAACCATTAGATTTTCCATTGGTTAGGTTTTCCATGGGTTAGGGTTGTCCGCATAAAAGTATTTCTTGCCCCTTACGGTTTTTCATGGTTGTTTTTATTGGGAGGGTGAGAGGTTTTAAGCTGTTTATAGTTTCATTAGTGGGAGAATCCAAAGTTTGTGTGATCTGTTTTCTGTTATGGACGCATTTGCCCCAGTGCGGGGGGTTAGGGCATGGTTGCAGACAAGCGTTTCACTGTCTGGAACACCCGTTTCTTGGTTTATCCACAGTCGGCCAAGGGTATTAAGCCATTGTTCATGCGTTTAGCTTATCCCATGGGACTGTGGAGGATTTTTCCTTTTCGATCAGTTTAGGGTTTTTCTCGAGGACGAGCGCTGCGTAAGGTTTGGTATTTTTGAGTTTGGTTTTGAGGACGAGTCGTAGGATTAGTTTGATACGTCCCTATATTTGATTGAGGCTTAGTTTGACACAGCTCGAGTTGAGATGGAGGATTTTTTATGAAGTGAAATTTTTAGACAATGGAGCTTATGCATTTTAGGAAGCGGCCCGCATGATATTTTTTATTCTTTCTCCTTGATTCTTTCATTCGTTAAATACTGTGTTTAATTTATTTTTCAGCATGCATGTTGAGGAGGTAAATAAATTGATATATTTTCCTGTTTATTTTTTAAACACTTGCTAATAGCTCAATTGGTCTAAGAACATGTTTTGAATGTGACAGGTTGATTGTTATAACAAAAACATGTCAAAGAGACAAAAGAAGAAAGCTCCCATGGTTGAAGGAGATCCTGGAGTAGAGATCATCACCAAAGTAGAGTTTATCTACAAAGATACTAAACCCTCTACTGGGGTCGAACCAGACTACCAGTGGGGAGAAATCTATAGAATGATTTCCAACCAGAATGTACTTGATGCCAGTTTTGAGGAGCTGACCATCTATGCCAACATTGAGAAATCATCCCTAATGAAAGTAGTTACAAGGCCCGAGTTAATTCCTTGTTCAAAAGTGATAGGTTGGATTCTTCCTAGGGCAGATGTAACCACAATGATTTTGGAGAACACTACTAAGCAACGCTATGCTGCATATAGCCCTGCATATGTCTCTATGGCTTATCATCTACCCTCACCCCAGGTTTATTTGACAGAAAGTTGGTTAAAGGAAATAGCTATGGACCTGGTGGAGACTATAAAAAGAATGATGACACCCGGAAAGAATTTCCAAGCTAGAACTTCTGGAGAGTATGACACCTCTACTCTCCGTGCTCCCTACAGGTTCATTACACTGATGCTAAATAGGAATTTTGGTAGAGCACATGGAAAGAAATTCAATATATGATGGATACCAGTTATTTTCTTTGTGGCTACTCAAGGAACCATCTTTAACTGGGAAAATATAGTATCAAATAGCCTCTCTGCATGTATATCAGCAGCATTCGGAGGGGTCTCTCAAAATAAATCAGAGTTTTATATGAGCTCTATCCTGATTGATTGCATATTGTGTAATCAATCTTTTCCTGCTTTGAGATGTAACTGGGAGAGGGATAGAACCCCAGTGTACTCAGCCTACAAATTGTTATGGGCACATAAGTATCATGGTTATCACAGGGAAATTTGCGAGCATTTATTAAGCCCTTATATACCCTCATTTTCTTGACTGAATGTAATTGCATGTCTGAAGAGGCATTCAAAGTCATCCAAGAGTTTGGAGATTATTATTTGACGGAGGATGGGTTATATATAAGGATGTATGGTGGTTCCAGAGCTCCTTCCCTACTCCCAAAGTATGCCACCGATTATATACTCCATAAAGAGGCGGTTAGACAGCTGTATATTGATGGTGTAGGCAATTTTCTGTTTGAACATAAGAAGGAAACGTATCCTACAGTACCTTTCTTGCTTGGAAGTTATAAGTTTTCAAAGCTAAAGCAGGCGGTAGAATTTGTTAAGGATCTTGAATATTTTTGTTTTGGAGAAATGAATTTTCATAGGAATGACTCCCATAACAAAGTAGCGGACTACTACAAAGAAGCATGAATTCATTTTAAATATACTGATTTTTGGGACAAGGATGAAGAGACATTCCGAAATGCGAAGAACATAACCGCCCTTAAGAAGAGATTCAAGCAGAAAATAACTACTATGGGTGGAAAAGGAAAAGCTTTGGAGAAGGCTAAGGAATTAGAAGAAGAAGAGGCTAAGAAGAGAGAAGAAGATGCTAGACGACTAGCACAGGACGTAGAAATCTGGTTGAAAAATGAAGAGGAAGAAAAGAAGCGAGCTACAGAGGAAGCAGTTAGAAAGGAAGAGGAAGAAAGAAAGAGAAAAGAAGAAGCTGAAATCAAGAAGAAACAAGAAGAAAGTGAGGGTCTGAGACTAACAGGATCCAAAAAGGATCAGTAGACTATAGAGCAGGTTGATACACAAGGAGTACAAGATCAAATAGATCAAGAGCAAGGACAATCTTATCCCAATCCCTCAGAACCTGCTGCATCTTCTGGCAGCGTATTTGGAAAAGATTCATTTTTTGAGATAAATTTGATCCCTTTCATTCCTACCAAAGGGGAGGAGGTTCTTGATTTCAGTACCATTTTTTATGATAAAGAAAAGAAAAGAATTGTTATAAGATCTGAGAAGAAGGTCTATACTGGAGGACAGTTAGGGAAAATGATAATAGATAAAACATTGGTACATGGTACACATAATGATCCACAGTTGATAGCAAGAGTTGGGGTAGCATTAACCCTAGCAACTGAAGATAATGTGGACAGGCTCATGACCGATCTAGAGGAGTCACGAAAGAATGTGACCCAGCTAAAAGAGACATTAAAAAGGGAAAAAGATGAGAGCCAAAAGCTAAAAAGGATGTATGAAGATATGAGGAGTGAAGTCAAGAATTCCAGAACAGAATGCCAAACTCTGCAAGCGAACAAGAATGCTTTAGAAATATCTGCAGAAAACACAAAAAAGAATGCTCAAGTTAGATTAGCTAAATTACAATAGCTACAGTTAGAGCATCAGATGTTAAAGACTGAAAGAGATGATCTTCAGTTATCATATGGAAATTTAAGTGCAAAGAAAATCAAGTTGGAGAGCAGGGTTACTGAGTTAGAAATGGAGAAGGATACCAAAGAGGAAAAGGAGAAGTAGTATCAACAGCAGGTGGCAGCCTTAGAAGAGAAAAATAATGCATTGACTGCATCACTTAAGGATGCCATGGAGCAGAAAACCGACATTCAACCTTTGAAAGAGCATGTTCTGATTCAAAGAAAAAGGATCCATCAACTACAGATACGGATAGAAGACGAAAGGTGTAAAATTTTGTAGATAGACACCAGACGAGAGGAGATTATATACACCACTTCCTACTTTTTTGGATAGGTCTCAGGATATTTTGGATATTCTAAAAGGAAGAATAGTCTGGGCAGAAACAAATGAGGAATCCACTGTGGAGCTAGCAGTAAAGGATCAACCAACTCTGAAACAAGATTATGAGTTATTGGAATTTGCGATTAATGTGGCAGAATAGTTCAAGAAAACTGTGAAAAAGACAAAGGGAGCATGTGCTGAATATTGCAGAAGAGTGCTTTCCACATACAATCGATGTTATACTTCTGCAGAAAGGAGATTGGGTGTGCTACCAGAGCATGAATTGTTTTTCAAACATCTATAGGATAGGTATCAAGAATATGAGAAAAAACTCTAGCAGGTCAAGGACCTAGATGAATGGATATTGAAGAATGCGGTGGCACATGCAACAGTGAGCGTACATCTATTAGAAGATCAGCTGTGCCTAAGTCCTATGGGGATAGAGGGGGTAAAGACCCAAGCTGCTAAGTATGAAATTACTATTCGGTTTCTTCAGCCTTCTGGGTTTGAAGGCATAGCAGCATATGCTCATGCATGGAAGAAGTTCATCAGCGAGCAAGTTGGCCCTTCCTCATAAAGTATTTTGGAAATTTTGATTTGAAATGTAATATATTGTATTAATTATGTGCACAAGCTATGAGACAAAATTTTGGAAAATGAAAGGTTGGGGAAGCTCAAAAGACAATGAGGGGAATCCCAAGGGTTTTGTTTTTTGTATAAATATAGGAGAGTTCTAGATGTAGGGGGGCCTTTTTTCCAGACTATCTTGAGAAATTATTGTAAGAAGAACTATTTCATTTTACAATAAAGATTTGTATGTTTATGCTGGAGAAAGTTTTGTGGATTGTTTCAAATGTTTGCTATGGGCCAATTGAATATGAAGTATTTCTTTTCAGCTTGTTTCCATTAACTGTGAGATCGTTCTAACTTATTGAATTTCTTTTCATGTTATGAATGTACTTTGGTTTATTCTGTGAAATTTCCACATTGAGTAATGAAGGTTTTAATTAACAATAAGTTATCTTTTTGGTTATATTTCTATTAATGTGCATGTGTTCTGAAACATTAACAACTATCTGTGGTTTTTCGTTATGCATGCACTACAGTACATTACTCACCATTAATGATAGTTTTGCTCCCTAGGGATAGGTTAGTAAGTCTTAGTTATTTTCTTGTTGTTTGTGATTTAGATGCGAGAGAGGTAAGACGTGAGGTAAGAACCTGCACATCACATTGCAACCCTCCTCATTATCTCTATCGTCTGCATGTTAGTTAGGAACTTGCACATCATACCTTAAACATTAAAAAACTAAAAATACACGATGGATCGGGTCGTAACCGGTAAAGCACTTTAATTGTTATTTGACCTACGGTAGCCGGACCGTAAACCAGACAGATTCCCCATACCAAACAATAATGAGCTAATTGGGAACATTTATTGGGGAGAATCCATAACTGTTGTTACCTACGATTTTCCAGGCCTCAACAGGTTCCTTTCTATTTCAACTCAAAATCACTTGGGAAACCAAGAACTCATGTTAATTAGGACACAGGTTAACAAATAAGCAGTTAGTTGAAGCTTCAAATGAGAAAGTAGATATATAGGAGCCGAGTTTGATGGTGAAGTTAGGAAAGTTCAAGAATAGAAAAGCCTAGAATACCAGAGCAATCTAGAACCAATTCCAATAGGACGAAGGGGTCTGAACAAAAGAGCCAAGGGTTGATAAACAAGTGTTGTAAGCACGAGACAAGGTGCTCATTAGGAAATCGAGCATTTTTTCCTTGTTATAATTTAGGAAGTTGATTTAAGTAAACACTTTTGTATGCATCCAATTATAATTTTTGATATAAACTTGAGTTTTTCTTCCAAAAGGGTTTTCTCATTGTTTCATGGGGACATGTCTCGGTGCACTCCTTATGCTTTCAAGGTTTGAGACATGGTATTTTAAAGGGAGTATTCCCACATTCTTTTTCTAGATGTAAGAGAATGATTCAGGAAATGTTACCAAAAACATGACACGTTTCATTAGAAAATAAAACATTTTTTTTTTACCATAATTACCGAGTTCAAGTTTGAATTTGAATTTAATTCTCTATGGAAAATAATACGAGTACTAAAAATTCAATACAAAAAAATTGGAAATATACATCATAAAAATCCAAAACTATTTGGTGATAAAATATCATGTGTATACTTAAAAAATACTAGAAACAAAGGAATGGGAGTTCTTAGTTTATTCTTCAAAAATTAAGAAAAGCGAAGCTCTTCGTACATCAAACCCAAAAAAGAGAATTTATGTGAATTATGAATTATTGGAGATTTTGTGATTTATGTGATATAGGTTCCCAAATACTTTTGTTAGGGTTGATAGAGGAGTAGGTCAAAAAATTGGACTACTCAATCAGAATGCATGGTTTATAGCTTGTAAGTGTAAAAATGTATTGTCATATTTGATCATGCTTCTCCAACAAATGAATGGAGGTAAGTAGTACTGGACATAGAGGCTTTAACTCACTTTGTGCCCAATTCATAGGAAAAATAAATCTTTCCCTGGGGTTAACCTTGCTCGAAGTCTGTGCCTAGGAATTTGTCAGCGTTCATAATATCAACATCATGAAGACTACCGAGAACGTATTGAAGGAGATTGAGGAGGGACAGGGTGATTGAACATGGGGATTTGGTATTAGATGATCTATAGCCCCTAATACAACCAGGCATGTTCATCCAGTTATCTATAGCCCCTAAAATAGTTGGACACTCTGTGAGAGGGAGATTTGTTACAAAGAGGGCATCAATAGTTTAATCGTATGTTAGCCAGTCGATTTCCTTTCACAAATGTGGCCAGTGATGACTGAATCCAAACTAAGTTAATTAATCAGTAAATCGAACCAAACTTATGAATTTTCGAATTTGTGAGCTCAATTCAACTAAATTGGGTAACTATGTCTTTGACAAAAAGAAAAATAAGATGAGTTAACATGGAGAAGAGATCATGCATGAGGAGTTAGAAGAGTTAACATGGAGAGGACACAATGCATGAGAGATACCTCAAGCATTATTGTTGGTTGTGATGTTAGAAAACTCTACCGAATACTTAGAATATCCCTTGTTGTTGACGGAGAATACTTAGAATATATCTTATAATATATAAGATTTTCATGATTAATCATTATCATATTGCATTAAAATTTATACCCAAATTTTGATCCTTATATATATATATATATATATATATATATATATGTCGGCATATTTGGCTTGGAATTTGTATGAGCTATAACATAAATACATCACAAGTTGTAGAAACAAAAAATGGGGGGCAATGAAAAAGAATGATATTATTTTGTTTCTACTATAAAGGTTGTAACTAAGAAATTTGTGGTTTTTGAAGAAAGCCCATTGGCATTCTTAATCGAATTATGAATATCGTATTGAAGCATTATTAGTGTAATTATAGAATTATAAAAGTTCAATTTTATTTAATAACTAGGAAATATTTTGAATTTGATCAAATGTCCAATTTCTAAGGGTGACAAATGTTTAGTTCTCCATAATGTTTATTGAAGCAATGATGTAAATTTCATGTAAAGAGCTAAAGAAATCAAGTAGAAGTTGTTGATATTGGAAAGTCATGGTAGAAAAATCGCAATGGAAATAGTCATTGAATTGTTGAATTGTTAATGATGTCATAAGAGGATGAGAAACCATGTGAAATTCTCAAAGAAAGAGAGAGGGAGAGGGAGAGAGGAAGAGAGAGGGAGAGAGAGGGGTGGGGGGAGAGGGGGTGTCAGTACCCTAAATTGGCTTATTTTGAACAATGGTTTTGGTTATCTTCATTGGAAAACGTATTCCTTTTCCTATTTAATATACACCTTTTTGCCACCATACACCTGTAAATTCATACTCTTATCATATTGAGGTATGTACAATTATATTTTCATTTTGTTCTTGAAATTTTTATCATTAAGTGGGTTTTGATTACCAAATTTGGCACTAATAATGGTTTATAGCTCATTGAGCTTCTCTAGGATTTTCCAATATTTACAAGTTTTTTCCATTGTTTACAAGTTTTCCAGAAAACTTGTAATTGGAGTAGTTCGAGATAGTTACAGGTTTCCAAATGAAAATATGCCACTTGGACTTGGTCAAGTACACCTCCAACATGGTTCTATGTTTATTGGATCTCACCATCTCACACATGAGAATTTTTAAGGATTTTTCAAGATTCTAGTCAAACCCAGATTTTTAGTAGCAGTTTTTTAAACTGACAACTTGCCCCTTGATTTTCGTGCATATGGAGGAGAATCTCAAAAATATACGGCATGGGTTTTTCTCTCAGTATGGGAAATTGGGTCAGTAATAATCAGTTTCTCAGGATTCGGAACATAATGGGAGATATAAGCGGGGGGGAAAGGAAAATCTACCCAAAATCACGAATTTCTAGAATTTGGGGATTTTCTCTGAAATTGTAAAATTTAGATTCTCCATTTGGAGATCCGATTTGATTGCGTCCAATGGAAGTTTGATGTATAAATACCATGTTGTAACTCGCATGACGGGTGAAGACAATAAGAATAAAGAAATCATAATATTGTTTTGTTGATTTTGCACATCCCCTTACATGTTTCATGACCTTGTAATGCGTTGATGCTCTGAACCCGTGATCATCTGTAAATAGTAGTCTCTACCTTACGAAGGAAGGCCCCCCTTTAAGAGATACAAAACTAATGTTTATATTTTATGTTAGTATTTTTATGTTGTGTGGCTAGTTCAATCTAATATTGATATTGTAAGGTGATTTGAAGCGTGTGGTTTGGTTTATTGAAATTCTGAGATTGATTTTATCATAGAATAGATAAAATATTGTAATTCATTTAATTAATCAATCTGGGTTTGCAAGAAGAGATTGCGTGCACACTTATTAGGCTTGAATCTGGTTTGTATATCATAGGATTGATCTTGGGATAGTTTAGATTTATTTTCACCTTTTAGTTTCAAGCATTTGAATTAGATTGAGCTCTATTCAGAATCAAGGGATTTGACAATATCATAGCATTGCATTACTGAGCAGACTACTTATCTGTGTGATATCAATGGTGCCTATACTTGTAGGAGACCAATTACCACCAGAGTAGTTGGAATTTCCAGTTCAATAGATCTGAATTATTCATTTCAGAGTTATAAGATTACCCATTTGATCAACAAAGCTTTATGATGATAAGAAGTACTCCTCCAACAATATTATCAGTACCTGAACAATTGCCAAGGATCACTTGGACGAAATGCATCTTGTACTTTGATTTGCATTTTAAATTCTGTTATGTGAATGAAACTTTTCTTATATCATTAGGTTTGATTTTAGTTTTAGTTAGACAACACAATTAACTTCTTCTTTTTTAAACAAAAACCAAAGAAGATATTTATATATGAAAAAGGCTGAGCACAACCATACTTACAAAAGGGAATCCAACATATCAAATTGTTCTGAAAATAAAACACTGTGCTATCTATACTAATTACAAAATTCAGGAAAGTTCTTTGATGCATTTTAAAATAACTTATACCCATCGTAGGGTAGATTCTAACAAACTGGTTATTTAATAAGGTGCAAAAATACATCAAAAATCCATAGCTTAACTAAACCTACTGCTTCTTCTTACCTCCTGGCCCATGGACTAGTTTCACTACAAAAGTTTCTTCCATTGGATGGTATCGAGCTAGTGTTTCCTAACAATAGCTACAATGGTTTATTATTCTCAATTTTTGCACTTCTTCTTTGATAAAATATACTATTCCCATGAGATCACACATTTCTTTGTCATTATCATCAATTCTAGACTCGTGACATCCCATCTGGTTAGCCAAATAATTCACATCTGCCGCTGGTACCCTGCTTTCTTTCACACAAGTGCTCAAGAGCTCGTAAATCCAATGCAAATGAAGTTTAACATCTTTCAAAGTGGAGTGAATATCATTAAGACTCGCATTCCCACCGTTGTTCGCCATAGAATGCTGACAAATGCGAGAAGTCGAGAGAGTAGAGGGAGCGAACATAGCCGAAAGAGGGTCTAGAGGACCGCTACATGTTTCCTCACCACTGAAGAGACTTGTAAAAGAAATCCTTAACTGCAAATATTCAGTTGAAGACCAGAACCCGAGCGACCTATAGAAATCCTCTTCAAAATCCCGATGCATAACTAAGCTCAAAGGGATCGTATTCATCCTGCTGCACTCTTCCATGGCTCATGCGAGCATTCACTTCATAATGTCGAGCAGCAGGGGAATTGTCTTCGCATTTAATCCCGTCACATGGGCGTTTGAGCCACATGTCCAATGTGGAGGACAACTGTCCAACGTAGGTCAGAAAGCAGAATGATGAGAGAGCCAAGCGAGCCTCCCCCCCTCATACATTTGCTAAGGTTGCTAAGGGACATATTTATAGATATTATTATGTCCTTTTATTGTAACTATGCCCGAATTGTTCTTTACACCTTGATTAGCAAATTTATCTGCTATGGTATTATTACCTCTGAGGATTTGGAAGTACGAAACCTAAATATTTGAGGCGAGGTGACATATACGATCATAGATTCTTATGCATTTGGATGCACCACGGTTGTAGTTGGTTCTAATTTTCTGGACGACTTGCTTCAAGTCTCCATAAACTATGAGATTCAAAATATTATTTTTTCTTGTCATATCCAAACCGAGGAGAAGCAAGAGCCATTCCGCTTCGTTATTGGATCTATGTCCTATTCCCCATGCATAAGACGTGACTAAGTTTCCTCCGGTATCATAGATAATCCCACCTGCACCTGCCTCCCCAACAATACAATTAACTTCTTGATAAACTAACTATGCACAGATAGTGTGAGTCTGTCACAAGTTTACATCTCAGGTTGATAATTCAATCTTAGGAAATTATTTACCATATTTCGCTAACATTTGTGGTGCCATTTCTAGGGATGGTATGGAAAGGGATAGAATAGAGATTTAACTATCCATAGTTACAATCATGACGAGGAGGAGGAACAAATAATAAGACGAGAGGTAAGAACATGCGCTACCACAATTGGTTGAAGAAGGTAATTATTCATACTCTGTCACCATTGGTGATGATATTCCAAATATTTGTCATGCTTGTGATGGATGAATAGGTAGATTTAGCAGTAGATAAAATTGTAATTCTAAAATTTTCATTTTCTAGCGTTAGAAGAATATCCTTTTGAATATTGAACCATTTTTCTTGAAGTGCTAATCCATGCATAGGATAGGGATCACTATTCAGCAAAGAAGGCTTCATAAATGTTAAAGAACTAGTGGAGAAGAGAAGAATGATTATTCTCCGAGAGCTCTCTCAAATCCTAGCAGGAACTAGAATCTATACCTCTCAAGAAGAGAAAATATTGATATCAGTCAATAACATATCTACACTCCAAGAAATGATAGAAGAGGAACAATCCCAACAAAATAGAGAGGAGACAAAGGAATCATGTACCACATTTGATAGAAAGCAACCATTAGGACAAGATATTGAAGAGTCCCTGGCATGTCTAGCAACAGATCCTCTATGTATAACAAGAGCTAATCATCTGATAATAGAAGATCTACATGGCAAGGTAGAAGAGAACATGCAAAGTGATCCAAATGAATAAGTGAGCCAGGAGTATCATGACTCAATTGAATGTAGGTTTTAGACAACTATCATGTTACACCACTAGTTCATTCTTCATCACTTCTTGGCATCATCATCAAAGCAGTTTATTCTTCATACTCTGGCATATATCAAAGTTTATCTTTCAAACCTGAGTATGAATGTATATTTGCATTTGTTATGCAGATGGTTTCACTGGAAGTACTCCTACACTTGAAGGAAATCTTATTTTCTTCAAAGTAGAGTAGGATGATGTATTGTAAATAAATAAATGAATGAAAAAAAAAAAGATAAAAATAAGCCTCGCTATGAAAACCAGCTTGTCTGGCGCAACACAACATGATTCTCGTTAGAAAACCAAGCAACTGGCTAGCTAGATTCCAAATAAAATCTGGAGACATCTTCTACAAGTTTTCTAAAAATCCAAAATCATTATTGGTTTTTGCGTATGCTGTATAATGAAGAATTTTCTTTCAGCGAACTCTACTACATCGACTACATCAATTTATATAGAGATAGAACTAGAGCCAATCAAAGTACCTTGAGGCCTGCATTCATTAACGGTAGGTTCTCTCATCAACAAGTAATAATAATTCCTTAATGTCTATTACTTGGTGAATTATGTTGATGTTCAACAACAAGCCATCTATTCACATCATAAAAAATGTACTTGGGTACCTTGATATCTGTAACATTAGTGATGAAATATCGTGCACTAGTTAACAACTCACATCATTGGTTGGTAATCCAGTGACTTTATGTTCGAGATGTAGATTCCTTTCTATTTGACATCAGAAAATTCATTCACAAGAAGGAATGTGTACCCGGATAGGTTCAGGATGTAGATTCAGCATGATTCTACAATTTTTTCCTTGGGATTTACAAGTTTTCTACCCAGTTTACCAGTTTTTCCACTCTTTACAAGTTTTTATACAGTTTACAAGTTTTCTAGAAACTTGTAATTCCAACATACTATCAACATGAAACTTGTAATTTTTTCAAGGATTATGCTAACTTCTGATATATCTTAGCTTTGGGTAACAATATTCAGGAAAGCTTATCATTTTTCTCCAGGATTACTACAACATGTATTCTACGTTACTTGCTATGTATGAAAATACTATTTTTTGTAAATTCTCAAGAACTAATTATTTCTTTTACAACCTCAAATTTTTCCTTTTATAACTCCATTCCCTCTACCTCCATTACTATCCCTCGTATCATTTCATTCCTTTATATTTAATTCAATAGGTCACATTAAATGGTTAAATGCTTACCTCCCTTCTAATTTGACATCTCTCATGCATGTTGTAATTACACTCGAATGTGTTCCACCTCCAACACCCGAATTATAGCCACTATTATCCTTTAATTCTACCCCCACTCGAGAACTCGTATTTATCCGTTACTAACCCTACCATTACCTGTAATTTTTTCCCTTATCATTGATTTTCTATCAGGAAGTCAGAACAATTGTTGAATCAAGTCGTTTTAGTGTAGAGATTGTCAATAAAAGTATGGCGAAGAGGTAAGACTCCCTTGACAGTGGATTGCTTCAATGAAGACTTGCAAAGTAAGAATGGTTTTTAATCTATAGTATGGTATGTACTTTTTATAGATTGTAGGGGTGACATGATGAACTTTCAGGGAATTTGCACAATCGTTTAATGGAGAGGTGGCAAATATCAGAGGATTTGAATCGCCTGTAATAGAGAATTTGATAGCTGAGGCCATTGGGGTTCCTGTTACAGGTGAGAGGTACTTCAAACTATAATACTTCGAGGACAAGAATGCATGGAAATATTTCATTGACAGAGTTCAACCCTTATTGAATCAGAGCCAAGGTATGCATAGACTAAGACTCAAAACACAATGGTCAAACCTAGCTTTCTGGTTAAAGAAATATGTTACATGTGATGGTCGTTATAGTTTCAATACCACATTAGCTTGATGATTCATGTGTTAAGGGATATGCCCCTTAATTTACCTTATTTTCTTTACAAAAGTCATCATAAGATGGAAATTGGTGTGCAACAAGGCGCAAATGATGAATCTAGCAGTCTCCATCACCATGCCCTTATCAAATTACTAGTTCTCATAGAACTACATCACAAGAGGCCAATGTTGGTAGAGTTACAAGATCTAAAGCAAGGGTTTTGGATCAAGTTATGAGGGGACAAATCGAAGAAAATATATAGTATGGTGATGTGTTATCTAAGTTCCTAAACATATGCACACTAGATATTCTAAATAAAGGCCAATTGAAGAAGTTACAACACATGTTGAAGAAGTGAGGGTGTCTGTTACACATGTTGAAAACATGGGACAAGAAAAGTCTCAATTGATTGGAATCAATCCTCCTAAACCACCACTTACATCAGCCCTTGTTTCTCCTCCAATGATACCATTTTATTTATTATATGTTTATCGGCAAGAGAAATATCATAGGATTAAGTAGTTGGAATACTCAGTTCAAGAGATGGAAATACTAGGAGGACACATTAAGAAAGAAAGCCAGACTTTTAAAAAGAATCATACCAATCTTAAAATAAATCATGATAAGTTGCAGTCTCAATTGCAATTTATCAAGATGACCAATAAAACTCTCAGGAGACAAATCATAGCTCTTAAACATGCCAAAAACATAACAACAAGAAGGAGTCGAAGGAGGAAGGATAGTAATGTACATCCAGATGTCCAGGTTGTACCCAAATCCCTAAATATATTAGCAAATATGGAGATTTCATTTGCACCAAAGCAACCAACAAATAAGGAGAAACCAAAATACAAATAGGTATATGAGTCCATAAATGAGATTTTAGATGATATCGGAGCTAATACCCTAGCTCTGGATTTTGTCAAAATTTCTTTAGTTAATTGGACTGGAAAGGATGAATTGTATTATTTAGGGATGATTTAAAAGTAACAATACAAGATTGAGATTCAATAGATGCAGGAGAAATGGTTTGTATTTTATTTGGACTTGGAAGCTATATGGAAAACCATAATTCAGAATTTAGAGCAGCAGTTGGAAAGAGTGAAGAAAGAGAAAAGATAGATGTTTGATTTAGCTTCACAGATTACAGGTTGTAGATCCCCATCACCCATCTACCCAATTTATCTCCATGAACAATGGGTGATGCTTCAATTGGGTAGATTGCAGCATGATAAGAAGTATGATATCTTAACCAAGGAATACTTTGAATAAATTTATATTGATTTTACTTTTAAAGAGAAAAAGTTATTGTGTGAACTATACTCTTTCAATTTCTTGTTGCAAATAGAAACTATATGGAATCTGAATTTAATTGTAGGAGATATCCTCCTACACTCTTTTACTACTTTCGTTCTTAATCAAATTAAATGGGAACTTGATGTATAGTGGGCAATGAAATGTCAATCAAATTCTCACCTTCATGTTCGGGAAGAGCATCCAAAGATTTCAGAATTGTTTGAAATTCAAAAGTAGGTGTTGTGGGATAAACAACAAATAAGGAATTTCAGATAAAATTGAAGAACATCTATGAAGGATCATGAATTTGTCAAAAACCAGAGTGCTATATATGCATTGAAAGTTTTTGAAAGAATATGTAAATTTCTTCCACCTCCAATGCAACTACGGGATCCTTTAGGATACCCTTTCTTTCAACATGCTATCTCTAGGTCCCTTTGTATTTTAATTCCCTTCAAAGAAGTGGGACTAATTGGCTTGGCTTGCATTTCCACTTTATTCCAATATTGTGTGGTATTAGAGTTTATAGAATTTCCCAGTTTTGGAATGAGTATGAATAAATTACTTTGTGGATGGAGGTTAGTAGGTGTTTGGATGGAGATGTGCATGGTTTTCCCTCTTATGATTGGACACAAATTGCACTATCAATTCTTGATGGCATGAGGACATGCCATACCTTCAGTTGGGGGGAGATGTCAAGGTCATAAGTTGGCTTGTTTTGAACAATTGTTTTGGTTATTTCAATTGGAAAAACTATTCCTTTTCCAATTTAATATACACCTTTTTTCCACCATAAACATGTAAACTCATACTGTTATCCTTTTTTAGATATGTAAAATTATTTTTTCATTTTTTTCTTGACATTTGCATCATTAACTACGTTTTTATTACCAAATTTGGAACTAACAACATTTTAATAGCTCATTGATATTTTTGAATATTTTCCAGTATTTACAAGTTTTTTTCAGTGTATATAAGTTTTCCATAAAACTTGTCTTTTGAGTAGTTCGAGATAGTTGTAGGTTTCCAAATGAAAATTCGCCACTTGGACTTGGTCAAGTACACCTACAACATGGTTCTATGTTCATTGGATCATACCCATATAACATGTGTGAAGTTTTAATTGTCTTTCAAGATTCCAGTCAAACCCAGATTTTTAACAACAATTTTTTAAACTGCCAACTTGTGCCTTGATTTGCGTGTAGATGGAGGATAATCTCAAAAACATGCAACATGGGTTTTTCTCCCAGTATGGGAAATTTTTTCAAGTTAATTTGATTTATCAATATTCAAAATATATTGTTAGATATCATCAGGGGAGTAACGAAAATCTTCCCAAAATAATGAATTTCCAGAATTTGGGAATTTTGTCTAAAATTGTAAAATTCGTATTTTCCATTTGGAGATCTGATTTTATCACTTCCAATGGATGTATTATGTATAAATACCATTTTTTAACTTGTATTATTTGGGGAGACAATAAGAATAAAGAAATCATAATATTATTTTTCTCATTTTGTGTGTTCCCTTAAATGTTTCATGACCTTGTAAGGCAGATGCTTTGAACCCGTGATAAGATCTATAACTTATAGTCTGTACCTTAAAAAGGAAGGTGTGATAATTGATTCACATTAGGATCTAGGAGCCAATGTGATTCTCAAAATTCGATATTACTTACAAATTATGCACAAAACAGCTGAAAGAGTGAAAATATCATACACAAATGTAGTGAATAATTGATATTATTATGATTGTCCAACATGTAAATATGTTCGTATCAGGTTTATATTACATTAGGGAGAAATAGTTGGCCTTTGGAGGCCATCTATATGCGTACATGTGTCATACTATGATTTGACCCTCAAACCCCCCTAGGTGGACCAATCAAATCACTAACCATCCCAAACGGTCACAAATGCTAGTGTGTGAACATGGATAGAAGCATACTGGAACATAAATGAAGGAATGGTGGGTGAGCACATGGGTGAGCAAGAGTGGCTCTAGGAGGCAATAAATTCCCAAGGTAGGAAAAAAACCACCATAAACATGCACTAGCGCCCAAGGTCAAACATATTCCCTAAATCTAGGGATAGGGGAGCGCACCAAGACTGATATGTCATTAATGAGGGTTCTTGTCAATATAAATGATCAAAGTGGAGCGCCTCAACTGTCAAAATGATCAAAGAGGAGCACCTCAACTGCAGTAAATGATCAATAGCCTAAGTCTGGACCATAGGATATAGCATGAAGGCTAATGAAATCTATCATAGGTGAATGATCATGGTACTAAGGTGTATTATTTCTTTAACACCCCCCCTTAATCCTAGCTTAGTACATCTTATACCAAAATATTATTGATGCCTTGGTAACTAAGGCTCAAGTCACCTCATACAACATAAATTTTAATAGTCCATGTAAAACAAGGTAAGGAGGAAAACCACATGGGAACAAAACGTCCCCTCAAAAATGGACATGGAGAAAAATATGAAAGTGAATATCAGCCATCACCATGTGTCACCCATTGCAAGAATATATCTCAAATAGTTGAATGTGTTCTCTATGAAGCTCTTGGTGAATATGTCAGCAGTTTCCTCTGCAGAAGGGCAATACTGCAAGGCTATCACCTATTCATGCACCAAGCTCCAAATGTAGTGCATGTGTATCTCAATTTGTTTGGTCCTCTATCTCTGCATTGGATCAGTGTAAATATTGATTTCACTTTGATTGTCACACCAAATGACTGTGGGTGAATCAAATGCAAATCCAAGTTCCTGAAGAATACCTTGCAACCACATACATTGTGTAGTTGCGTTCACTGCTCCTCTGTACTCAGCCTCAGCTAAAGAGAGTGATATGGTGTGATTTTTCTTGCCTTACCAGAATATGGGACCATGTCAAAGCATGAATACATAACCTGAAGTGGATTTTATGTCAATGGAATCTCTAGCCCAATCTGAATCAATAAATCCAACCAGTTCTAGTGGAGAACCAACATCATAGTGTACCCCGAAGTGTATGGTTCCTTGCACATAATGCATGATCCTTTTGGAAGCCTCAAAATGGATCTCATGAGGCTGCTGCATATATCTAGCAACAACACCTACAACATATGCCAAATCAGATCGGTAGTGTGTAAGATACAGTAGACTCCCAACTAGTTGTATGTACAACAAGCTATCCACTAATGGAGATGCATCAAATTCACCTAATTTTATTCCTAAGAGGAATGGGAACTTGGATGCCTTACATTCAGCCATTTTAAACTTCAATAATTGGTATGCAGCATACTTTGGTTTTCTAACCTTGATCCTTGCTTTAGATTCTCAATTTTTAATCCAAGAAATTGCCTCAACAATCCATGGTCAGTCATGGAGAATTCATTGTGCAAAGAAGACTTAATTGATCCAATTGCTTTAGTGTAGCTACCTGCAATCAAAATGTCATCAAAATACAACACTATTACCTGAAATAAGTCACCAACATGCTGCAAATACACATTAGGATAATATTTACAACTTTTAAAGCCAAGTGAAAGCATAAAATTGTCCATCTTGGCATACCAAGTCGTGGGGGCTTGCTTGAGGCCATAGAGAGACTTATTTAACCTACATACAAGTGAAGGATCCTCAATGAAACCTTCAGGTTTCTGCATATATATCTCCTCTTGAATGTCACCATGAAGAAATGCACTCTTCACATCCATGTGGTGAACCTCCCAGCGCTTAGACGAAGCAATGGCTAAAGTGTCTCTGTATAGTCCACTCCTTGGACTTGAGAGAAGCCTTTAGAAACCAACCTAGCCTTATACTTAATAAATGAACCATAAGCAACCAATTTGGTCCCATAGACCCACTTGCATGCACTAGTTTCCTCTTGGAGGGAAAGGGAACCAATTCCCAAGTCTCATTGTCTTGCAATGATTTGAACTCTTCTTGCATGGTTGTTTTCCATATTGGGTCAATTGATGCTTCCTGACATGTTTGAGGATCATATCCAACCATCATGAAGCATCTATCAACAAGATTCAATTCACAAATATAATAGGCATTGAGGAATTGAGATCTAGTCTTCCTAGAATCTATTGGATCACCAGCTAGATCCTCCGCTGCTTCAATGGTTTTCTCAGCCCACTTTGGATGAATGGGTAAGTCATGATCTGAATGCATGTCATCAACATCATAATCAATATCAGAATCATAAAAATCAAAGAAGGATTCATCACTTATATCATCATGGAGTGGAGGATGTGAGCATTCTCCATGAGCTAGTTCGATCTCTTTCATGAGGTCTTGTTCAAACTGTACACTCCTTTCAATGAATTTCTTCTAAGATGATGGATAAAATATTGTGTATCCCTTTTCATCTTCAGCATATCCAACCATGATGGACTCCTTGTTTTTAGTTTGCAAGGCCTTTCGCTTCTCTGGAGGAATCCTAGCCCAAGACTTTGAGCCAGGGATAATTTTAGGGGCGAAATTTAGCCCAGTGAGCTATTTTTCCATGTTTTTCTCCCAAAAAAGATTTGCCATATTTCATTTTTTGAAGCCCCGTTTCGCCAAATTTTGATGGGGTAAATTTTTTTCACCCTAAAAATTGCCAAATTATTATATAAATGATATAAAATCCTTGAAAATTAAAATATTTTTTGAAAAATATCATCGATCATTTTATAGTTGGCATTTTAAGAATTGGTAATATTCGCCAACATTTATACACTTTTAAATATGTATGGTTCCTTAAATCATCCTTGCTTTGAGCCAAAGACCCTGAAATGAGAAACACTTGGCTTGTGACCACACCAAGCCTCATATGGAGTTTTTCCATTGAAATATTTGTGAGGAGATATGTTTTGAATATATGAAACAAAGTTAATATCTTCATCCCATATCTTAGGATTCAAATGCTTTGCTTCCATCATACAGGTTGCCATCTCCTTGAGAGCCCTGTTCTTGCTCTCTGCAACACCATTTTGTTGTGGTGTGTAGGGCACCGAATGCTGCACATTCTTCACAAAGATGCTGCAAAATTTTGTTCACATAATCCTTGCCATTATAATTCCTAAGGACCTTGATCTTGTTCCCACATGCATTCTCAACCAGGTATTTCTAAACTTTGAAAGTCTCAAAAACTTCAGATTTTAGTTTGAGAAAATATATCTAGTAGTACCTTGAGAAATCATCTATGAAGGTCAACACATACCTTGAGTTCCCATAAAAGGGGTGGAAAGAGGCCCAATAAGATCTGAATTAACCAAATCAATTACTTGGATAGCTCTCCTAGCATTTCCTTTCTCATAGCTGCGCTCAACATGATTTCCCACTACACATCCTTTGCATGTGCCATTTGAGAACATGATAGAAGGAAGCCCTTCCACCATGCCTTCTTTGCTCAATGCCATGGAAGTACCTGTAGTTCAAATGGCCATATCTCTCATGCCACAATTTTCTTGTCTCATTGTCATGTGAGAGGAGCGCATTCCCATGAGAGTAGGGAAGGAAGTGAGAGAATTTGTACATTCTCGAATCATGGTCAGCAAAACCCAATGCCACAACTTTGCCTGTAGAGATATCTGATATCTCCATTGTATTTGGAGTAAATGTTACTCTCTTGGATTCACCTATGTGTGTCATTTGATATACTGAGAGTAGGTTTGCTGCTATATCATGCACAAACAACACATTTTTAAAGTACCCATCTTCAAGATAAATCCTCCCAATCCCTTTGTCTTGGATCTCTGAATCATCACCCATTAGAATGGATGGACTGCTATAGAGTGCATGGCTAGAAGGAATCTTGCATGGAGGCCATGTGCCTAGAAGCTCTTGAATCTATGATGAAGGAAAAATAGCTTGAAGAACCTACAACCAAGGCTTGGCACCTCTCTTTGTTTTCTGATCCTGAACCACCATCTTTCTTCCTTGCGACTTCTTGCAGGGAAATGTTGTTCTTCTCAAGCAATTACACCATCATGTATCTGGTATTCTTCATGCAAGCACTCTCTAGATGCCACCCCTTGTGACAATAAGTGCATTTGGTCTTCTCTTGCTTCTTCTTTTCCTTGTCCTTGGTAGGATTCGAACCCCCGTCTTAGGATTTGGGTTTCTTCTGATTCTTCTTCTCTGGATGCTTTGAATCTCTGGCTTTATTATTTCCTTTGGATGGATTCGAAACAACTACAGCAAGGGCTTGATCCTTACTGGATTTGATGGTGCCCATTTGTACCAGCTTGTCTTACTCTTGTGTCAGTGACTCCATGAAGTCTGCTAGTGATGGCATCCTCCAATTTCAAGCTGTGAGCTTGCTAGAGTGGAATGTTGACACAAACACAGAATAATATGTCCCTAGCTTCGAAAGTATTGACAAGATGAATTGCTCCTCTTTCTTCTCTATTCCACATTGTTTCGGCTGAAGCACCAACGATTTGAACTTAGTGAAGAAGTCTTGGATTGTCTCACAATGAGATGGACTCAGTGAGATTAGCTCATTTCCGAGTTGGTGACCTCTCATCTCATCAGTATTCTCGAACAATACCTCAATATTAAGCCATATTTCATTGGGAGTTGTCAAACTGTCTACATCGAAGAGTAAGTCTCTCAAAATGCTGAGATAAAGCATTCTAAATGCTTCATCAATCCTATTGAAGTACTTCGATTTCTCCACAGCAGAGTTGGGTTCTACTTCAATCCCCATGGTGACTCTGCACAAGCCTTTTGACCTCAGATGGATCACCATCTCATCCTTCCACTCAAAATAGTTGAATGGGGTCAACAATACATTATTCTACTCCATTTTTGCTTGCGCATTGAGTGACAAACTGTTGATTGTACCTGCAATGCAAACACTCTAATTTCTCTGGAAAATGCCCTAAACAACAACTCAAATGATCTGGTCTTGATTTGCATCTCCAAAGAGCTCTGATACCGTGTGAGAATTGATTCACCGTAGGATACAGGAGCCAAGGGGATTCTCACAATTCGATATTACACACAAATTATGCACAAAATAGTTGAAAGAGTGAAAATATCATACACAAATGTAGTCAATAATTGATATTATTATGATTGTCCAACATGTAAATATGTCTAAATCAAGTTTATATTACATTAGGGAGAAATAGTTAGCCTTTGGAGGCCATCTAGATGCATACATGTGTCATACTATGATTTGACCCTCAAACCCCCCTAAGTGGACCAATCATCTCACTAACCATGCCAAACGGTCACAAATTCTAGTGTCAACATGAATGGAGCATGATAGAACATAAATGAAGACATGTTATGTGTGAGTGAGCACATGGGTGAGTGGGAGTGACTCTAGGAGACAATAAATGCCCAAGGAAGGCCAAAAACCACCACAAAAATGCACTAGTGCCAAAGGTCAAACATATTCCCTGAATATAGGGATGGGGGAGTGCACCAAGACTGGTCTGTCATTTAGAGGGTGCCTGTTAGTCTAAATGATCAAAGTGGAGTGCCTCAACTATGATAATGATCAAAGTGGAGCACCTCAACTGCAGTAAATGATCAATAGCCTAAGTCTGGTGATCTGGATTTATGCAAGAACACAACAAAATACAAAAATAACCTTAGAAACAAATATGCAGTGGAAATAACAGTTCATTTCATTAATCAAATAACTTAAACTTATTTACATACAGAATGGAAATAAACTAGCTAGAGTGTTGGTAGCTTATCTTTGAGAAGAGATGTGGTGGCTACATGCCTCTGAACTTTGTGTTACAATGAGGCTCGAAGGCCTATATATTATTGATAAATAATGGAAACCATACACATCCAAAAACCTAACCCTAGGAGGTGAAACACTAGAATGTGGGCCCCATTAGGTAACTTGGTACATCAATTTCTCGAGGTTGTAACTTTGGCATACTCCCTCTGTTTGACGCACATGATACATTGTTAGAAAGATATCTTCAAGTAATACATCCTTAATAAACAAATATTGAGACTAGAATGGACTCATATTTTCTCGACCATTCGATGACGAAAAAACGTCGTTTAGGGCCTCAAAATGGCTCCAGAAGTTTACGACCCAAAAACTACCAAAAATAGTAAATTGTGCTACAATTAAGGAAACTGGAAAACTAAAAGAAACAATGGTGGGGATCCAAGTGGAATAGGTGGGTGGCCACCAATATCCTCCTAGATCATTCCTACCCCCTTAGGAAGCAATGGTCGCCATTGCATTGAGTTCCTCCATGAGATGAGGAAACTTCTGTTGAACTTGGTCTATGGTGAGCCACTTTCCCTGGTGAAGGAGTTGGCCTGCTTTGACAACTAGATATAGCTGGATCTTCTGCTGGTAGGTGTTCTTGATCTGTGTGTCCATAATCTGATCAGTTGTGGCTTGTTCCATGTAGTCGAGTTTTAACTATGTTGGTGTAAATTGTTCTGCCACATATGATGTGTCCAGTAGAGGTGGAAAGTAGGGCCAAAGGTGGTCCACATTGAACACTGGGTGTAGACCAAGGAATGTTGGAATACTAAGCTCGAAGGAATTGTCCCCAAAAGCCTTGGTGATGGTGTATGGCCCATTTCAGAGTGGGAAAAGCTTGCGGTGGGGTCCAGTGAGGCGCTCCTTCTGCAAATGTAGCCACACTTTGTCTCCTACCTAGAAGTTGTGTTGCACCTGATGTTGATCATGCCGCTGCTTGTACTTGGCATTGGATCTATCCAATATGTGATGAACCTACTAGAAAATGTGCTGAATGTGCTCAATGAAGTTGTTTGCCTTAGAAACTTCAGACTGGACATGAGTTGAATCAACCTGAGTAGTTGCAAATAGCATGGCTACGTCAATGGGACATAGTGGCTGGAATCCCAAGCCCAACTGAAAGGGGCTATGGTCGATTGAGCTGTGGAGGGCCTAGTTATAGCTATGTTGTACATAGGGGAGACTCTCATCCCATGTGCGTGGATGCTTTGAGTTGTACATGCACAAAATGTGTACGATCATGCGGTTGACGACCTCTATCTGGCCATCAGCCTAGGGATGGAAAGCTGTGGACATTGTGAGCTTAGTGTCTAGCATTGACCATAGGCTAGACCAAAATTTACTAAGGAACCTGTTGTCCCGATCAAAGATTATAGACTGTGGGATCCCAAAGTGTATCCACACTTGTTCAAAGAAGAGTTTAGTAGTGGATTCTGCTATGATATCCTTCTTGTAGGCCGCCAGTATGGCCATCTTTGACAATCTGTCGATGACCACAAACACACAGTCATTGTCGTGCTTAGTAGAAGGAAGGCCTGACATGTAATCCATGGAGATGGATTCCCAAGGTCGACTAGGGGTAGGAAATGGAGTATAGAGGCCTTGCTTCTTGATGGACAGTTTGGCAATGGCGCAGGCAGTGCAGGATCAGATGTACTTCCCAATGTCCCATCCAAGGTTCGTCCAATAGAAATACTTCTGCAGTACTACCATTGTTTTCTCGACCCCAAAATGCCCAGCGACCCGACTGTAATGCGCTTCCCAAATCATCTTGGCACGCTCGCTGGAAGGAACACAAACGTGTCCCATGTGACATAGTAGTGCATCCTGGAGGTGAAAATTTGGAACTTGGTTTCCTTCCAAGAGCGTCCTATATGTGTGGCTGAATTCTGGATTGCTCTTGTAGAGAAGCGGCCAATTAGAGGTCTTGTACCCACAAGAGTTGAGCACGGTGGTTATCGCTATGATCAGTGGTCAGCTGAGGTAGTCTGCAACATTATTGGTGCTTCCCTTCTTGTACGTGATATTCAAATGAAACGGTTGTAGATATGTGGACCACTTCTAATGGAAATTGTTCTGTAACTTCTGTTGTGTCTGTATGAACTACAGGGGTCGATGGTCTATGTGGATGATCGTTTCCTTCCCCAAAATGTAATTCTTCCATTGCCGGCAAGCCTGTACAATGGAATAAATTTCCTTGTCATAAGTGGGATATTTTCAGACTGTATTAGACAGTGTCTCACTGTGATATGCCATTGGAT
The DNA here is from genome assembly GCA_001517045.1 of Pseudotsuga menziesii. Lineage (NCBI taxonomy): Eukaryota > Viridiplantae > Streptophyta > Pinopsida > Pinales > Pinaceae > Pseudotsuga > Pseudotsuga menziesii. The sequence goes on along the minus strand of LPNX010574687.1, from coordinate 458,446 downwards.
GCCCTTGTTGAGTAAGGACTACCCCAATAGCATAGTCAAAGGGGTCTATCTCGATCTCAATTTTTTGTTGCAAGTCTGGTAATGTGAGCACTGGGGCACAACAAAGGTGATGTTTCAATTCTACAAACTCTTTTGCTCCTCCCTTGGTGACTTGACTCAAGGGCCAAGTGATATGAGAGAATCCCAACACAAACCTGCGGTAGAAATTAGCAAGGCCCAGAAAGCTGCGAAGCTCTCTTAGAGTAGTTGGGACTGGCCAATCCCGAATGAATTGGATCTTGGTTGGATCCACATGTACCCCATACTCATCAATAATGTATCCCAGATACTAAACCTAGGTCATGCCAAAAGTGCACTTGTCCAAATTGGCACACAACTTGTGTTGCCGCAGCATTTGGAGGACCTGTCGGATGTGGTGGAGGTGCTCTTCCCAAGTCTAGGTGAATATCAGGATGTCATCCAAGTACACTACTACAAATGACTTGGTGAATGGCCATAAAATGTCTTCCATTAGTCTCATGAAGGTTGCAGGAGCATTTGCCAGCTCAAAAGGCATGACCAACCATTCGAAAAGGCCCTCCTTGGCTTTGAAGGAAGTCTTCCACACATCGGTCGATTTGATTGGTGCCTGGTGATACCCAGACTTTAAGTCGATCTTGCTAAAATATTTTTCCCCTTTAAGCTGGTCCAGGAGGTCATCAATCCATGGGATCGGGTACCTATTCCGAACAGTGATCTTGTTCAACGCCCGATAGTCAATACAGAGTCTCCAAGTCCCATCCTTCTTCTGTACCAACACGATCGGGCTCCCATAGGTCGATGAACTTGGCCGGATGTGACCCTTCTATAGCAGCTCCTGAATTTACCTCTTGATTTCATCATTCTCCATAATAGAGCATCGATAGATCAGTCCATTGGGCAGTGGCGCACCTAGGTTCAGATCAATGGGGTGCTTGACCTGACAGTGCAGAAGAACCCCTGTGGGTGAGGTGAATATGTCCCGGTACTCCTCCACGACCTTGTCCATTTTTTGTTTTCATGTGGATGGGCCCTATCTAGAGGTCGTGGCCACGATCTTCCTCTTTCCCTAAGGGCAGATCATCAAGAAAACAAATTTCCTGGTTTTGGAAATGAGCTTACTGCATTGTTTTGTAGTAACCAAAGAGATAGTGGCAGCAGATGGTACCTCTGGTATCCTGTACAACTTATTTCCCAATGTAATAATAAATGCGCGAGGCTAAGACTCATACACAGCATGTCGCTTCCATAAGTATGGTTGACCCAATAATACATCACAAACATCAACAGGAGCAATATCACATAATACCTCATCGGTAAAGGGCTTGATGTTGTAGGGAAGGCAGCACTGCTAGCTGACGTGGAGATCCCATCCTTGGTGAAGCCACCCAATGGTGTACGGCTGCAAGTGTGCTATGGTCAGCAAGCCCAACTGCTTCACGACCTCTGCTGAAATGAGGTTTTTTTGGCTCCCACTATCGACAATGAACTATAGCGGGGAACCCTTTACCCACATCTGGGAGTGGAAAAGACGCTCCTCCTCTGAATCTTCTAGTTCTTTCTTTTTGATCTTCGTGGTGGCAACAGTGGCATTGGGCTCTGCATCGATAATATTCTTCCCTCTGTCATTCCCCTTCTCGGGTTGTGATTCAGTGTCAGAGTATGCATATGATTCGGAAGCCTTTATCTCGACCACTAGTGACTGCTTGGCCCGACACTCACTGGTGTTGTGAGTGGGGCTCTTATGGAACTCGCACAACCTTCCCGCTTCCTTCTTCAGCTTCACGGTGTTGTTATTTGCTTAAGGATTTGGAAATTTTTCTTGAGTCACCATGCCTTAGTTGTGTCCTTGGTTCTACGGTTTGGGGGCACCTTTCACTTGCTTCTGATTCACAAATCCAAAGTCTCGCTTTTTCTGTTTGAATTTTTGCTCAATTTTGGCAGCATACTAGCATGCCATACCAAGCGAGGAGATGTCGAGGAAATCCATTTCCTCCTGAATGTATCTATGCAAACAACTACGGTACTTCAGCACCAAATGTTTCTCTCAATATTTGATACCCAACTTGGTGCACAGGGTATGGAACAGATTCGTCATCTCATACACATCTTTATCTCTTTGCTGCCGCAGCGTAGTCCATTGTATGTACTTGTCCTCATAGCTCCCCATGGGATAATATTGTCCCTTTATGGCATCTCAGAATGAATTCCAAGTGGGTACGGTTGAGAACAGAGCGGGTTCCTCCTCGTCCTTTCTCTCATAGTAGGTTTCCCACCAATCCTTGACATGGGGGGTGACTTTCAGTAGTGAAAAAGTAATATTTTCTCAGTCGAAAAAGTCCTGAACCGGGAAATATCCTTCTAATAGATTCAACCATCTATATACAGCGTCTGCATCTATTCGGCCATCAAATATGGGAATTTCTAAGTTTACTTGTACCTTAAAAAGGGTTGCACCTCCAGAGTGGCTGCTAGATGTAGATGCGCTGCTAGTGGGAAGTCGTTGAAGGATCTGGGCGAAGTTATCCATCATCGCATTCCTTTGTTTTTCAAGGGACTCCTCGAGCAACATTTTGATAGGATATTTTGCACCCTCGTCTTTCTTTTTGTCCCCCATGGGAGGCCATTGGGATTTGCGAGGCTGATCTTGAAAAGGTTCAACTAAATCGATCCCTAACTCTTTATACCCCACCTTCGTTGGGGACATGCAAAGAAGGATCGAGAAAGAGTAGATTGCTCTGATACCACTGATCCGGATTTATGCAGGAACGCAACAAAATACACAAATAACCATAGAAACAAATATGCAACGGAAATAACAGTTCATTTCATTAATCAAAGAACTGAAACTTGTTTACATACAGAATGGAAATAAACTAGCTAGAGTGCTGGTAACTTATCTCTGAGAAGAGATGTGGCTGCTACATGCCTCTGAACTCTATGTTACAATGAGGCTTGAAGGCCTATATATTATTAAGAAACAATGGAAACCCTACACATCCAAAAACCTAACCCTAGGAGGTGAAACACCAGAATGCGGGCCGCGTTGGGTAACTTGGTACATCAATTTTCAAAGGTCGTAACTTTGGCATACTACCTCCGTTTGACACACATGATATATCGTTAGAAAGATCTCTTCAAGGACTACATCCATAACAAAAAATATGAAGTTAAAAATGGACTCATGTTTTCCCAACCATTTGATGCTGAAAAAACGTCATTTAGGGCCTCAAAACAGCTCCGGAAGTTTAGGACCCGAAAACTGCCAAAAATAGTAAATTGTGCTACAATTAAGGAAACTGGAAAACTAAAAGAAACAATGGTGGGGGTCCAAGTGGAATAGGTGGGTGGCCACCAATATGCTCCTGGATCATCTGGACCATAGTATATAGCATGAAGAATAATGAAATGTGTCCTAGGTGAATGAGCATGGAACTAAGGTGTATTATTTCTCTAACAGAAGGTCCCAGCTTCAAGAGATACACAACTATTCTTTGTATTTTTTGTAAGTATTTTTATGTTGAATTTTTAATTCAATATGGTATTGATTACTATAAGGTGATTTGAAGTGTGTGGTTTGGTTTATAGAAATTCTGAGATTGATTTTATCATAGAATAGATAAAATCATGTAATTCATTTAATTAATCAATTTGGGTTTGCAATAGGAGATTGTGCACACTAATTAGCTTTGAATCTAGTTAGTATATCATAGGATTAATCTTGGGCTAGTTTAGATTTCTTTTCAGATTTTAGTTTCAAGCATTTGAATTGGATTGACTTCTATTCACAATCAAGGGATTTGACAATATCATAGCACTGCATTACTGAGTAAACTGCTTATCTGTGGGATATCAGCGATGCATGTACTTCGTCGAGACCAATTACCACTACATTAGTTGGAATTTCCAATTCAATAGATATGAATTATTCATTTCAAAGTTATAAGATTGCCCATTTGATCCACAAAGCTCTGTGTTGATAAGCAGTACTCCTGGAACAATATTATCAGTACCCGAACAATTTCCAAGGATCACTTGAATGGAATGCATATTGTACTTTGATTTGCATTTTAAATTCTATTGTGTGAATGAATATTTTCATATATCATTAAGTTTGATTTCAGTTTTACTTAGACAACAGACTTAACTTCTTAATAAACTAGCTCTCCACATATAGTGTCCATATGTCACAAGTTTACATCCTAGATTGACAATTCAATCTTAGGAAATTATTAACCATATAATTTCACTAACAAGGAGTGGGAGAGGGAGAGAGGGAGAGGGAGAGA
>LPNX010574687.1:409484-453451 GCA_001517045.1 Pseudotsuga menziesii | reverse complement strand
AGAGGGATGGAGAAGGGGAGGGAAGGAAAGGGAGGGACAAGGGGAGGGATACGAGAGGGACGGGGTAGGGAAGAAGAGGGAGGGTGAGGAGAGGGAAGGGGGCGGGGGAGAGAGAGTGTTAGATTTTTAACATTAAGCTAGCATTATTAGGATCTTTAACTGAGAGAATAATAAGCACAGTAATCAAACACAAGAAAAAATGAACATAGTGTTTTTCCTCAGGAAAACCATAAATGGAGAAAACCCCGTAACTTCCTCAAAGATAGAATTAGCACCAAATAGCAAAGCCCCAAAATACTAAGATGATCTCCCGACAACAGTAACTTCTTTCTTCCTAGCCCTGGTGTCTTCTTCTTCCTCAGCTATGTGCTACAACTGAGAGTGAGTGAGTGTGTGATAAATAGAGAGGCTAGCTCTCTATTTATACTAATTTTCGACTTGACTAAACCCTACTAGGGCCGAATTCTCTAGGAGAGTCTAATAACCCTAGTGCCCTGAAACTGCATGGACTTTAACCCTTGAACAATATAAGGGTTACCCACAATGACTTAACATGACTTGTTTACATTATAGAACCTCCCGATCGGAACATCGGGGCATGAAATGAGTCAATTACATTACAGACACATCCCGGAATAAACATCGGGGTACAAGACATAAGATATATAAGTGAATACATTCCAAAGTTACAAATACATCAACACTCCCTCTTAACTAGGAAGGTATTCTTTCAACACAATTTTCAGCACTAGTCTTCTTCTCTGTATCAACTAAATCATCTCGTCATCTTCATCTTCAAGTTGTCTTCATCTTCAAGTTTTCTTTGTCTTCAAGTCACCTTCGTCTTCAAGTATTCTTCTAAGTCATCTTCTTCTTCAAGTCTTCTTCATCATAGGATCTGGATCATCACGACTACTGGATCATCACTGCTGGATCGTCATCATCAAATCTGGATCATCACTTGATCTGGATCATCATCAAGTCTGGATCATCATCACATCTGGGTCATCACTTGATCTTGATCATCATTAAGTCTAGATCATCATCATTGGTGCTATCCCTCAATTCGTCTCATCACAGGAAGTTCTACAGAGCCAGCCCTTTTTCATGTTAGTTGTAGGCCTACCCTTCATGTAGGTCTTCAGTGCTTATATTTGACCCTAAGTCAGAATGGAACACCGAGCTCTTACATCTGACCTCATCTTGTCAGAAAGGCACACCCAGCACTCACATCTGACCTCATCTTGTCCAAAAGGCCCAACACTCACATCTGACCATGTGTAAACACATCGCGCCAGAATGGCTCAGCACTTATATCCGACCATGTGCGAACACACTGCATCGAAAGGGATCTGTACTTACATCTGACCATGTTCAAAAACACCGCATCTGAAAGGATCAGCACTTACATTCGACCATGTTCGAAAACACCACATTGAAAGGGATATGCACTTACATTCGACCATGTTCAAAAACACTGCATCGAAAGGGCTCTCAGTCCCAGACTGAGGATTCCTGGAAACTGAATAGATGCCTCCATTCTCCCAGAGAATGGTATCAGCCCTTATATCTGATCAAGTGGGAACACATCCCTCAATCACATCAGAATGGCCATGCACTCACATTTGATCATGTAAGACTACATCCCATAGTCATATTAGAATGGACCTCAGTCCTAAACTGAGTATTCCTGGTAACTGACCAGGTGCCTCCATTCTCCTAGAGAATGGAAACTCAACACCAAGCTGAGTATTCCTGGTAACTGACCATGTGCCTCCATTCCAAGAATGGCATTCAGCACTTATATCTGATCATGTAAGAACCAATCCTACAATCACATCAGAATGGCTCAACACTCACATCTAACATGGAAGGAATCAATCCTCTCACCATGACAGAATGGTTCAGCCATTACATCTGACCATAGAAGGAACCTAATCCTCTCACCATGTCAGAATGGCTCTATGTCTTATCATTTCCCTTTGGAGGGAACCTCGATCTAGAGAACACCAAGATTCTCCCTAAAGTACTCAAACTTCACTCTAGCCAATGGCTTCATCAATACATCATCTATCTCTTCGTCCGTCGCAACATACTGGAGCTTCACTGCTCCTCTTTGCACCATATCCCTGATATAGTGATACTTGATCTCGATATGCTTCAACTTTTCATGGAACACTAGGTTCTCTAACAACTTCACACAACTCTGGTTGTCGCAATATATACAAGTAGCATCCAACTGGAGATCAAATAAATCAGACAGTAGATTCCTTAGCCATACTGCCTCGCAACTAGTTGAACAAGCTACGACATACTCTGCTTCAACTGTACTTAGTGCCACACAGGATTGCTTCTTGCTAAACCAAGAGATCACACCTGATCCCATACTGAAGCAGCATCCTGAAGTGCTCTTCCTATCGATGGCACTGTCTGCCCAATCTGAATCAACATAACCCTCCAGGTTAATCTTCTGATTTGCCTCGTACTTGAGCCCATAATCTACTGTACCTTTTAGGTACCTTAGAATATGCTTTGCAGCAATCAAGTGAACATGCCTCGAATCTGTCAGGAACTAGCTCAAGGTGTTCATAGCAAAGCAAATATCTAGTCTCTTGGTGATGTAATCGGAGAAACCACAGTACTGAAATGACCAAGTCGACGTTTCAGTACAGAGATTACATCCCTGCACGGAAGGGATATCTGGCAAAAATTCCGTCTTCTGGAGAGATTGAGGATTAAGGCAACAGAGATTACATCCCTGCACGGAAGGGATATCTGGCAAAAATTCCGTCTTCTGGAGAGATTGAGGATTAAGTCCACCTGGTCCAGTATATATCATTGATTCTCACTCTCTTCACTCTCGACATTGTCCTGAAGATGGATCCTGATATGGATCCGAAACGTCGACTTGGTCATTTCGGTACTGTGGTTTCTCCGATTACATCACCAATAACCTATCACCATAGAAATTTAGCAACAGAGATCTAGTCTCTTGTTCATCAAGTACATCAAGGACACAATCATCTGAAAATATGCCGTAGCATCAACCGCTTCTAATGAAGCATCACTCAACAACTTCAGGTTCGATGCCATAGGTGTGGTTATGGCCTTGCACTCCATCATCCTGAATCTCTTCAGGATCTCTACTGCATACTTCCCTTGTCCAAGGAATATTCCATCAGCATTCTGCCACACCTCCATGCCTAAGAAATAGTGCATCATACCTAAGTCTTTCATTTCAAACTCGACGGCAAGTTTCCTCTTCATATCAGCAATCAACCCATTTATACCTGTTACAAACAGATCATCCACATACAGTAGGAGTATCACTGGGTTGTCATTTTCAACCTTATAGTAAAGGTTGGAATCTGCTTTACTCTTGGTAAAGCCCAAACTAGATAGGAAACCATCAATTATGTCGTACCATGTCCTGGGTGCCTGTTTCAAACCGTACAAGGCTTTATTTAATCTGCATACATGAGATTCCCTGTCATGTGTCTCAAAACCAAGTGGCTACTCCACATACACTTCCTCTTCTACTACACCATTCAAGAAAGCAGTCTTGACATCCATCTGGTGTATCTTCCACTTCATCACTGCAGCCAGAGCAAGTACTGATCTGATGGAAGTGTATCTGGCTACAAGTGCAAAGGTTTCTTCATAATCTATTCCTTCTTTCTAAGAGAAACCATGAGCCACAAATCTTGCTTTATATTTCTCTATGCTTCCATCTGTAGCATGTTTGATCTTCTAGATCCATTTGGAAGTTACAATGGACTTCCCTTATGGTCTTGGGACAACATCCCAAACATCATTCTTCATGATCGATTGATACTCTTCGATCATAACATCCTTCCATTCTTTCTGTTCTACCACTTCTTCATAGTTGGAAGGTTCTTTATCAATAATGTCACATAGTAGGGCTACATAACTGGAGCAGGACCTAGTTCTCTTTCTTCCTCTAGGTGTTTCTTCTGAAGCTCCATATCTTTCTGCACCTTGGATAATTTCATGTACCCAAGCAAGTTTCCTCTTATGAGGATTCTGCTCCTGAGGTGGATCTACAGGTTCTTAAGGTTCTTCTAATTCTCGATCTTCTTCTTGAATTTCTTCGTTCATGGTTGTATCATGAATTTTGGGTGCTCTTGTTTCTTCAGGTTCTTCAGCCGGTCTCTTCCTGGATTTGATGTAGGCTGAATCTTCGTCAAATGTTACATCTCTGCTAATGTCAATATTCTTGAACCCTGGGAAGTATATTATGTAAGCCTTCAATATTTCAAAGTATCCCACAAATATACCCTTCTTTCCTGAAGGATCTAACTTCATCCTCTTCTCTTTCGGAATGTGTATGTATACAGGACAGCCGAATATTCTGAGATGGCTGACTTTTGGTTTCTTGCCGGATAAGACTTCTTTAGGAGTCTTGTTCTCGAGTACTCTGTGAGGAGTATGGTTCTATACATACACCACTGTTTTGGAAGCTTCTGCCCATAGCTGTATAGGAAGATCTTAATCATGAAGCATAGCTCTTGCAGCTTCCATGATATTTCTATTCTTCCTTTCTACAATCCCATTCTGTTGTGGATTTGGAGTGGATAACTCCCTCTTAATCCTTGAGTCTTTGCATAGCTCTTTGAATTCATTCGATGTGAATTCTCCACCATTATTTGATCGAAAGGTCTTGATCTTCTTTTTAGTGTGGTTCTTGATCAAGGCTTTGAATTCCTTGAACTTGTTGAAAACTTCATCTTTGTTCTTCATGAAGTAAATCCATGTCTTCCTAGAAAAATCATCAATAAAAGAAACATAGTAAACATACCTGCTTAGTGAACTGGATGGCATTGGACCGCATACATCGGAGTGGATGATTTCCAAGATTCCTTTTGCCTTGCTTCTGCTACTTGGAAATGTTTTCTTTGTGTTCTTCCCTTTCGCACATCCTCTGCATACACCTTCATGTTTTGTCTGCATTTTTGGGAGACCTTCAACAGCTTTGCTTGCAAGTGGTAGTGCTCTATAATGCACATGTGCAAGCCTTCTATGCCAAAGATCATTTGGTTCTACTGAGTCATGAACCAAAGCTTGTTCTGGATGGCCTTTCAATTTGTATAAACCTCCTTCTTGTTCCCCAATCACTACTGCATCATCAATAGTCTTTCCTTTTGGCCACATGATGACTTGACCATCTATAAATGCAACCCTCATTCCTTTTGCATCTAATGCAGATGTGGAGAGAATATTCTTCTTTAGTCCTGGTACAAACAATACTTCCTTCAGTGTCATAGACTTTCCAGAGTCTAGCTTATAGGAGGATTCCCCACTACCTTTTATTGGATACTGGTAGTCATCTCCAAGTTTCACCTTGTGAGGTGATTCATGTTCAGATAATTTCACAAAGGATTCCTTGAATCTTGTCATATGTTTGGAAGCACCACTGTCTATAAGCCAATCATTGCTTCCATGTGTGATAGTTCCCGTGAGAGCAGAAATTAGAACATATTCTTCATCACTAGAAGAATCATCATTAACTTGTCTACTTCTCTTTTTGGAAGGTTCATCATCCTCTGCAGCATGGGCATGATGTCTTCTCTTGTTTCCCTTCTTATTGTAAGAGATACTTTTGTTTCTAGGACAATCTCTAGAAAAGTTTCATCTTTCATCACATGTATAGCAAATGTACTTAGATATATCTCTAGGATTTCTAGAGTTATTCCTTTGATGAGATTACTTACTTCTGTGGTGGATAGATCTGGATTTCTTGGATTGTACTGTGAGAGCTTGATCTTTACTTCCCATCTTTTCTTCTCGAGCTGCTATCCGAGCTTCCTCTTGTGAGAATTCTTCCCAAAGTCTGTTGAACTTGACTAACTTCTTTCTGGCATAGATTCCTTGAATAAAGGAGTCCCATGATCTAGGGAGACCATTCAAGGTGGTCATTACAATCTCTGCATTTTCCACTTCTTCATCTACTACTTCCAATTGTTCCTTGATCTAAGAAGCCCTTTTAAAGTAAGACTGGATGGTTTTTGCATTCTGGATCTTTACATTCTTCAGCTGGTTTCTCAGAGTCATCTTCTGGTTTATGTTCTTCCCTTCAAACAATTTGGTTAGAGCATCAAACATAGCTTTAGATATCTTTAGGGAGGACACCTGTGGTATGAGGTGATCCTTGATTGAATCAGAAATAATCCTCTTTGCCATGACCAACTTCTTCTTTTGTAAGGCCTTAGCCTCATCTCCCTCTGGAACTGGAACCTCCTCACTGATATAGGAGTCCAACTCATTTTCTTCCAGGACCAGGGAGATCCTATACTTCCAGGCTCATAAGTTGTCAGCTCCCTCAAGCTTTTCATCAAGCTTGCTATGATGAGACATCTTAACTGAGAACCTCAAATGGAAATACAAAAGATTTAGATCTTACCAATTCAAGATGTCAGATCTGGATTTGGAGCTGAAATTCTACAGTGTTGGTTCAGGAGCAGATTAGGGTTTTGCTTTTCCAGAGTTCTGTCCAACCAAAAGCTTTGATCTTGATCTCTAAAATTCTATTTTGCAAAGGAGATCAATCTAGGCCTAGGCTCACTGAAAAATTTCACTTCTGTGGAAAGCCCTAATTTTCGACAGTAGTGTCGGGTCCAAAACTGAAAAACCTCAAAATTGGAGTCTGCTTCGACAGAAAGAAGTTCCCTAGGGACGAGAGTTAATCCAGCCTTCTTTTGCTGAAAATCTATGGAGGAAGATCCACAAAGTAGGAAGCCCTAGTTCCCGCAGTTGCACAGTGTCTTCTTCTCAGGTTAGCTCTGATACCCTGTTAGATTTTTAACATTAAGCTAGCATTATTAGGATCTTTAACTGAGAGAATAACAAGCACAACAATCAAACACAAGAAACAATGAACATAGTGTTTTCCCTCGGGGAAACCATTAATGGAGAAAACCCCGCAACTTCCTCAGAGATAGAATCAACACCAAATAGCAAAGCCCCAAAACAATAAGATGATCTCCCGACAGCAGTAACTTCTTTCTTCCTAGCCCCAGTGTCTTCTTCTTCCTCGTTTATTTGCTACAACTGAGTGTGAGTGAGTGTGTGATAAATAGAGAGGCTAGCTCTTTATTTATACTAATTCCTGACTTGACTAAACCCTACTAGGGCCGACTTCTCTAGGAGAGTCTAATAACCCTAGTGCCCCAGAACTGCGGGAACTTTAACCCTTGAACAATAGGAGGGTTACCCATAATGACTTGACATGACTTGTTTATATTATAGAACCTCCCGATCGAAACATCGGGGCATGACATGACTCAATTACATTACAGACACATCCCAGAATAAACATCAGGGTACAAGACATATGATATATAAGTGAATACATTCTGAAGTTCCAAATACATCAACATAGAGAGAGAGAGAGAGAGAGAGAGAGAGAGAGAGGAGTGACCATGTGGAATTCTCAAAGAGAGAAAGCATGTTCTTGCAAGTGGTGGCAACATAGAAGAAAAAATCCCCCATAATGGAATTATAGAATGTGGTCATTTAGGAATGGCATATGGTGGTATTAGAAACCGAAGATGGGCCTCTAAAAGTTCTATGGAAGCTCCTTATTCCCTAAGTGGTTTATGATTGTGGGGGAGTGTCCTTTAAAAACTTAGATGTTTAGGCTCCATAACTAATGTAGGAGTTCCATGTGTCCAACAAAGTATATTTATGCAATAAAAGGTAAGTGGTATCATCAAGGGTGGTAAGCAATTTGTGGAGACCCAATTGGTGCTTTTGGAAGACACATTTTGACCTATGTAATTACCGAGGATATTCCATGTGTTCTAATGGTTTTATATTATGGAGGAAAAGATCAGTGTTTAAGGTCAGCAGGGTCTATCATCCACAATCAATAGATGCATGACATGTGCCTAGGTTATACCGTTGTTAAGTAAGCATGTGTACAAGGGACAAAATGGGGACCTTGTAATCATAAGTGTTGGGATTTACGCCATGTGGATGATCCAAGGAAACAAGAATACCTAAGGATCCCACATATTAATTATTTATATATATTTCTAAATTCCTAAAGTTATATATAGATAAAAGAATTATAAGTGCCATTCTAACATAAAGGAGGGGCTATGAGGGGAAAAGAAGATGACATAATAGGGTGTATATTACGACATAGAGGACACCACTCCCACATCAGTAACAACGTGTTTTTTCACGACAATAAAAGGAATTTTTGGTATACAAAAGAATCTGTAACCAAATCTTGTGTTGGTCATAATAGGAAAACATAAGGTCAAAAGCAAGATTTTAGGAGTAAGTATACACTGATGTGGATATGAAAATACACTATTATGGGAGAATTTTTGGTGGTTTTTGGAACTATAAGTGATGGAAGACCCAAGACCTCAAAATTGAAAAAAAATCTTACTAGAATTTTGATCTCCTTAATAATTTGGACAAATTTATTATATTTTCCATATTTTCTCCATTTGAAAGATCACAACTTTAGCCAAAAAAATTGTATGAAAAAAGTGCAAAAAGCAAAAAGTTGACAATTCCATAATTATGAGAAATTGATTGGAGTGTTAGATCACCAAGTTGAGGGATTTTCAGTGTTCACAATAAAAAACAATACATATGCCCAATACAAAACAATCATTGGTTCTTATTGTATTTTATTCCATAGATGGACGAAGTTGGCCTTGAACATTAATTGCATTAGTGAGAGAAATGTAGGAAGTTGGGAAAAAATAGTAAACTTCAAAGGGTTGTAAATTTTATCTCGAAACTCGGAATGGAGAATTCCTATAGTTATTGAAAAGCTAGTCCAACAGAGAATATGTCTAAATATTAGATTATGGATAGATGCTTTGTAAATTTCTATAATTTGGGAAGAAAATAACTTGTAGCTTTGATTTGACAAAAACAAATGACAATTTGGATAGTTTCTAGGATATATAAATAAATACTAAAGATTTTGGAATTGAAATATATAAAAAAAATTAATGTATGGGTACTTGCAAACACAATGCCACATCAAGGACAATTAAAGATGAGAATTGAAGATTAATATTGAACAAGGAAACATAGAGGATGGATAATATAATTGTAAGCAGGAAGAAGTTGTTGGAGACCTAAATATCAATGTAGGGAATGAGGAGGTTGAGTCTAATGGGAAGAGAGAAAGGATTGTGACAATATAGCTAGTATAAGCAATGTGAAGCTTAAAGATGGAGATGGAAGGATGTAGATATGATAATGAGATAATTATAAGAAATCAATTATAGCAAAGCTTGAATCAATTGCAAAGTAAAATGAGGAATGGGTCAGACTCGAGGCGTAAGGAAGAAGGTGCATTTCACTCAAGAAAGGAATATAATGGAAGACCCAAGCATTCAAGAAGTACAACCAAGGCTTATAAGCATCACTATTCACCATCTCAATATTCAACAATAAATTCTAATACATCTAAGGAATCAAAGAATAGTCTAGAATTATCTTCAGTTATGCATAATAGATGAAGACATGACCAATTCCATTTGCATGGGGAGCCTAGAAAGGTTAAGCCACTAAAATTTGAAGGTGAAAAAATGGGATAGGATTCTAAATACTAGTTTCTAGGGATAATGAAGTATTTTCATATACATTATTACTCATCCAAACTGGAATCCAAAATTGTTATATAAAATATACAAGGAAAAGCTTCATATTAGTGGGACTAGCTAAAGCAAGTTAAGAAAATCAATCAGGGTATGATTTCTTGGAGGCACATCAAGAATGATTTCTAGTAGAAGTACATTTTTGAGCACTACTATGACAAAATGATGTAGGAGTTTTTTTAACTCAAGTTGGGAAAAGTGACCATGGAAGAAAATGATAAATTTGTTTTGTCGTCGTTGAGGTATGGTGACTATACTAAATAGGATAAGGTTAAGTTAAAATGTTTCTTAACTGGGTTGCATGCACTCTAAAAGGAAAATATTAAATTTTATGATCCTAAGACTTTTAAAGAAACAATCAAAAAATCCAAATGTTTGTATGATTAGAACAAAGGGAGAGTGTATTTTCAAAAGTCATGGAGATATAAGAAGAAGAACAAGAAGGATAAAAGAAAAAAGGGATTTAAACCTCCTTTCTTTAGAAACAGCCCTAATACATACCAACAAAGTCAATAAGTTCAAAGTGTATCCAAGATGGAAAAATGTTTAGGGAAAATAGGAGATCATAGGGAATTACTTTTGATAGAGAACGCCCTCATAGGGAACATTGGAGGAATATGCACATTATCCAAGAAGTAACTATAGAAAGAGATATGTCAAGAAACATTCCAAGAATATTTGCAACCTTAGGCAATAGACAGATAGATCATTAATCCAACAAGATAGAGGTTGAAGGTAAGATTTCCAAGAAACCTATTGCTTTTCATTGATTCAAAAAAAATAGTAGTTATATTGATCCTAATTTGGTTGAAGATTTCATTTGAATATTAGCAAACATGATAAATCATGATTGGTCTAGTTTTCTACTAGGACTAAAGGAAAATAATCGAATAGCAAAGGGTTACCCATTAGATATGAATGGAGTTAGTATTGTTGTAGACATGAACAAATTACCACTAGGTTAATATAACTCTTTTATTGGAATGGATTGGTTGTATGCATAGCATGCTGTTTTAAATTGTCCTAACAAAATTTTGACTTGTCTTCATGAAAAAAGGAAATCAAAGAATATTTACAAGAATTACAAAGACTATTTCTATAAGGGAAATTTCATCTATGTAGTTGAAGAAATGCCTTAGAAAAGGGTGTCAATTATATGCAACTCATGTGGAATATCCAACAAAGTGAAAAATCCCAAGTCTTGAGGAATTTCCAATGTTGTAAGAGTTTATATATGTGTTTGAGAAAATATTAGGATTGCCACTCAAAAGAGATATTGAATTCTCTATTGATTTGGTGCCTAAAGCTTCCTTGTCCTCTAATACTCCATATAGAATGTGAAAGCCATACTTGAAGGAGTTGCAAATATAGTTGGAAGAATTGTTAAAGAAGGGTAGATATACCCAATTGTCTCTCATTGGGGAGAACCAGTAATTTTTGTGAAGAGAAAGGGTTGAAATTTGAGGTTGTGCATTGATTTTAGATAGTTGAACAAAGTTATTATGGGGAATAAATATGCTCTACCTAGAATTGATGATTTTATTTGATCCTTCCATAGAAGAAAACATATTTTTGAATATAGACTTGAGTTATGAGGCTACTATCAAGTAAGAATAAAGGATGAACACATAATTGAGAAAACTTTCAGAACCAAATCTGGACACTATGAATTTGTAGTGTTTGCATTTGGTTTGAAAAATGCACCAACTACTTTTATGAGTATGATGAATGGAATTTTTAGATAATATTTCAACAAGTTTGTCACTATATTTTGTATGCAATTATTATTTATTAAAAAAAATAAAGGAGGAACATGAAGAGCACATGATATTAGAACTACAAGTGCTAAGAGAGAATAAGGTTAACACTAAGTTAAGAAAGTGTTAGCTTTATCAAAGGTAAATTCATTATTTGAGACATGCCATTTTTTAGGAAAGAATAGTATTAGTTCAAGAGAAGATTGAATCTACTATGGGATAGCCTACACCAAAGAATATAAAAGATGATATCATTCATGGGATTAGTTTGATAATACATCAGATTTAGAAAAATGATTCTCCGCAGTTGCACTCTCAATCACATCTTTATAGAAGAATGATATTAAATTTGAATGGAAACCAAAGCATGAGGGAATATTTCATCTTTAAAAAAAAATTATCATCAATGCACCCATTCTCAAGATTGTTAATCAAAGTGAAGATCATGCAGTATGCATAGATGTTGGTAAAGGGAAAATGGTGGAAGTTTTACTCATAATGAGCTTGTGGTTTGTCATGATCTAGAAATATTAATTCACCATGAGAATAATTATGTCACATATGACTTACAACTTGCTTGCATTGTGCATGGATTGAAGATGTGAAGGAACTATTTGATAGGGGGGATCTAAGTTAAGAATAGACCATAACAGTTTAAAATATTATTTGAACAACAAACTTTGAATTCCAGGAAAATAAGATGGTTGAAATTTCTTCATGAATATGATTCCAATATCAAACATATTAGATGGAAATATAACAAGGTTGTTGATGCACTTAGAACAAGAATAAATACAATGCATATACAACCATTATCGTGTGTAAATGAGTTTTGAAAAATAGATTTTTTGCATACTTGACCATAACTTTAGCACTTTTGAGGTGACAAGGTACTTCATTTACCACCATTAACAAAAATTTGATGCTCTGATGCCTAATTTTGAATTTTAATCCATAGAATATTTCATATACCACTAATTTTAACAACAAAGTATATATACATATAAGTCTTATCTAAATTACCCATTAGAGGAAATTTCAACTCAAAATGGGCCTCGTAAAATGAATTAATAAAATAATAGTTAAAATAATAAAATAATATTTATTAATGTTGGAGGAAGAAAAGAAAAAAACTACTTTTTTGTTTGTATTTTTGACATATCTCACTGTTTTTTTACTCAAATTTCATTCGGGAGAGCTCGTTGGATGCAAAATTAAATTCCGCATCCAACGAGTATCCACTCGGCATACTTTTGAGGGACCCCGCTACCCCAAAAACAAGAAATACCTGAAAAAAATGAAATGATGATGTCATCATTCTGTTTTTTAGGTATTTCTTGTTTTTGGGGTAGCGGGGTCCATCAAAAGTATGTCGAGTGGGTACTCGTTGGANATACGGTATTTCAAATTTAAAGCAATTTCATTGGCTAACACATGATGACATGGAATTTGAATAAAAGTTAAAAGGCCCATTTTGAGTTGAAATTTCCTCCAATGCATGCTAAATTATGCATTCATACCTACCATGAATGCATCTAGATCATGACCATTAAATCCATACACAAATAATTAAGCAAACACATATCATAAATTATAGCCATGGAATTACCACAGAATTGAGAAACTTATATTTTTAAAGGAAAATAATTTCAAATTGGTTGCAGATAAAGGATGGTCCTTCCAACCATAGGTGATCTTCCATACTTGATCCTTCCACGGAAAATACTACCCCCAATCTATGGCTATCTATCCACAAGGAGAGAAGTCTCCCAAGGCCTCTACTCAATCCATAACTCATCGTGCACAACACAGGGAATAACCATTACACATACAAATATCTAGTTCCAAATCCATTTTCCTTTGCTCCAAATCCCACTAGGAAATATCGAGTGCCAAACCCCATCTGCACTCATTGGAACATGCTATTACTCATACCCCATTGGCATGCACAACATAAAGATTGGGACTCCCTTCTCTACTCAACAATCACTAGGTTGTCCCCATTCCCTTTGATTCTCTAGCATAGGTTGGATAGGGAGTCTCCGTGTTAGGGCTCCAGGTACCTCAACTGCATGACAAGTTTTCTCAAGCACACGCTATATGGGTGATGGATAGAATGAATGAATAAATCCTAGAATGAATGCCATAGTGAATGGTGAATGAATGAGTGAGTTTCTAACATTATATATGCATGAATTTCTCTTTACATGTGACTTCCATAGAAGAGGGAAATTTTCACCTCTTAATCCCATTTTAATATAATTTACCATGATTAATTAAAGTGACCCATCAAACCCTTTATCCCCACTCTCAATTTTCCCACTCATGGAATCATACCCCCCCTCCATCTCTTCTTTGGCCTTCTTCATCTGCAATCATTAGGGACTTTTATATTAATATAATTTTACATCAGTACAATACATTTGGTCATCCTAGACCATTATGTCCAACTTCTATCCATTTCATGGTTACATACATGATTATTTTCTAGGGTAAAAGACATATTGTTACAAGAATTTTTGAAGCTCTATGTTAGATGGGCATTACCTATAGGTAAATCAAGGATTACAATATGAAAATGTACAATATAAATTATATAAGGGCCTCACTCGATGTCCATATCGGGTTAGCTTTGTAATCAGAGCAAATGGGTGAGGCCCCTCCGGGTGGGCCCCCTGTGTGTTGTTCCCGTGGACATAACAGGCCCCGCTGGGGGGTATGTGAACCACACTTAAAAAAAATGTACAGTAGAAATATGACGATTACAAATTCGGAGATAATGGAATCCCTATGCATAAATATAGATATTATGTTCATAATTATTGTGATTTAAGGAAGCTTGTATTAAATGAGATGCACAATGTTCCATATTCTAGACATCCTAGATTAGAAAAGACAATGCATTAGTAAGGAATAAATATTTTTGGCGAGGAATGAAGAAATACATTGCTCAATGTATAGCTAAATGTATGGAATGTTAAAGAGTAAAAATTGACCAAAAACATCCAATGGGATTACAGCCATTACCAATACCAAAGTGGAAATTGGGGGTAGTGACCATTGATTTTATTACTAATTTTCCCAAGACATCATGGAAACATGAGCGATCATGGTAGTGGTGGACAAGTTGAAAAAAGTTGTTCACTTTTTTCCAATTAAGTCAACCTATAAGACAACTAATATAGTGAATATTTGCATTAAAGAGATTATTAGATTGCATGAGATACCTATGAAAATTGTTTCAAACATAGATCCAAAGTTTACTTCAATCTTTTGGAAGGGGTTGTTCAAAGGATTTAGAACAAGTCTAATCTCAAGTACAATATATCATCCATGGACATATGGGAAAACATAGAGAGTTAACCAAGGGATTGATGATATGTTAAGAATGTGTGTGATTGATAAGCATGGGATGATTGCAAGTATTTAGTGGAATTTGTATATAAAAATGGATATCATGCTTCTCTAAAGATGAATACATTTGAATCTTTGTATGGTAGAAAGTGAAATACTCTAGTTAGTTGGGAAAATATAGCAAACAAAGTAGTACTTGTTATAGAGTTGGTAAAAAATTTAAAGAGAAGATGGTCAAGATCAAGAAAAAATTACAAGCATTGCAAGATGAGAAATGGAGTTATGAAAACAAAGGAACTAGGGTACCAATATATTTCAGGTTTGGGGAGCATGTACACTTGAAACTTAGACCAAATAAGAGTTCCTTGAAGTTGGGAAGTTGTTCTAAGTTGGAAACTAGATATCATGGAGCGTTTCAAATTTTGGATAGAACATCATAAATTATATGGTTTCACTCGCAATAAAGATGAATTACAACTAATAAAAAAAGTGTAAGAAACACATTCAAACATACAACAACAAAAGTAAGAGAAATATGTTATCAAGAATAAAAGGTGTCACACTAGACAACAAGGTTAAAATACTTCAATATATGATGTAAAAAATACAATTGAACCTAGACATAACTCAAAGCATGTACGAATCCAAACCCCTAAAACTAGACAAACTTGATGCCACCACAAAAACATGCTAAGTTAGAGAGAACCCTATTACTATGCTTCAGGGACAAATATCTCTTCAAAGAGGTGGAAATGTTATAATAGTAATATCACTAAGTTAATTAAAGGTCAAAGTGCACATACCCATTCACGTGATGACCAATCGGTACATAAAAGTATACCATCACAAGCCTCATTATAATCATCATCTTATCATTCTTATCAATATCCATTATTCAATATATTTTTATATAACTGCATAAATATTATGTCAAGCAAGTAATAAAGAATAATATGTTTACTACATGCATCGCAAAAGAAGCCCTCAGTTCTTACATCCACCCACTCCTATGATGCTTCAACAAAGTGCAACATAGTGTCAAGATAAGTGGCTATGATATACCCAAAGGCGCCAACGTACATGTAGATGTGTGGGCCATTTATTGAGATCCTAGTACATGGATGGAGCCAAATACATTTAGGTTTAAGACATTTATTGAGGAATATGTCCTTATTAAAGGCCGTGATTATAGAAAATTTCCATTTGGTGCAAATTGCAGTATCGTATCTACCATGGTGCATAATTGGGTATTAATTTGGTTATATGTACGATTGGACACCGACTTCACCATTTAATATGGAAAATTTATTAATGGAATGGAGGAATAATATATGTGCATGACAATTACATGTTTTAAGTGGGTTTCTTTGCAAAAAAAGGCACCGATAATTGTGAATTGTCACACAATATTCAGATGGAATGATCAACGGAAACATTCAAAACATAAGAATTAAATTGTTTATGATGTAATATTTGTGGGTCATTACACGTTTCATCATTCCAATTTTTTTGTTAGTTATTTTTCTTCAGCTAAATATGTTGTATATTTTTTTTAAATGTGTCAAAACAATTAAAAAAAACATCAAAATCTATCGAGCAAAGATTGTGGGGAGATTGATACCTTGTATCTCTTGTTTTCAATTGAAATCAAACACATGATTTCCATGCGAAAACGCAAGGTAAATGGAAACCAAGTGGTAAAGAACCAATAAAAAAATGCTTTCTATTTTCATCAATTATTCCCTAATAATGATGGTGGTTATTTATGTCTACTAAGACCTAGATTAGACCTTAAAAATTTTAAGGAATCACTTGATATTTAGAATTTTATTTATGTGCTCTAAAATATTTAAAAGAATCGATCTTATATTGCTATAGTTAAGATGATTTAAAAGGTTAGGAAGGTCAATATTATAGCAAATATTTTGAAATTATGCTCTAATGTGAGTTTACACAGGATATTCTAGGAGAAAGTGATTTTCATCTCCAACCCCCTTAGTATCATAAATATGACAAACTCTTACATCCCATGACATTTTAGGAATTGTCCAATGCCTTGTTTCACTATGGAGATTGCGAGAGTTTGTTCTTATTTTAGCAATGTTAATTTTTTTTCTTTATGTTAGTTAAAATAGAGAGATATCTTTTATCTTCAAGGTTAGGGTTGATCACATCCCTATAATATCTGAATTTTCTCTTATCATCTGATTCATTATTGCACCATAACTTCTCTTTAAATTTAGATGTAATAATACATTTAATATTATCATTAGTTTGTAGAGTGACCTCTTCCTTGAATCCCAAATCATTTAGCCAAGACATGGAATCATTATGCCAATCTCGCTTAAGCTACAAGTTATTATACTAGAATATGAAGTAATCTTGGGACCTTGTCTCCCATGTTGTTTATCTTGTTCTTGTAGATTAGGTACCTAGTCATATCCATGCTCTCAATGGGGTAGAGACTCACTTCTAGGAGGAGGATAGGACATGTTGTATTTCCTTTAATTTTAAGATTATATGTTATAGAGTAGTTTTAGATTTGCTATATCCTTCTCCGTGATTCTCTAGATATGTTGTAACACCAAATTTGAAATCCATACAAGATAACATTAGTGACGAGAGTCTCAAAGAGGAGGTTCTTATTATCCTAAATCCAAAGGTCTATCGATTTACAATTGTTTTAAAGTCCATAATAAGTTTTTCGCCCTCCATTACTCTTTTTCTCAATGTTATAGTTCCACTTAATTTTGTGATGAAAATTGATTCCAAAATATTTGTATGAAGAAACTTCTCATACATGAAACTAACATAAGTGATATTTTGGGATTTGATTATCATAACCTTTGTTTTTCCCATGTTAATAGTCATACCCATACTAGAGCAAAAATACTTGAGAAATTTTAATTACTTGTCAATATTATAAGAATCCTCACCATAAGAACAATATCATAAGCGTAAAAAACAAGGATGATGACTATACCAACCAAAGTTGTCCTGACAGAACCTATGTCTTCCAAAAAACCCTATAGCTTGTCAATGTATATACCAAAACAGGTATGATATAGGGGACAACCTTGCTTGACTCCTATATTGTAATTAATTTCTTCTAACCAGCCCTTAGAACTCCTAAAATTGTTAATAATTTTTTCATAAAACATTATCACAACAACTCTTAACTTGAAAGAAACTTTTAGCTCTTCTAATATATTCCAAAGGTTAGTTCTAGGAACTATGTCAAATGATTTTCTAAAGTCAACGAAGAAACATAGAATATTGGTTTTATTATCATTAGAGGAAATTTGGGGTCTAAAATGGGTCTTATAAGAAAACACACCAACAATAAATTTTGTGAGTTGGAATTCAGGAACCAATAGAATTTCAATAAAATGAGTCAACCATAATGGTTGAATTGACGTATTTGTCATAAAAAAAAACTACTTTTTTTGTTCGTATTTTCGACATATCTCCCTGTGTTTTTACTCAAATTCCGAGTGAGAGAGCTCATTGGATGCGGAATTTAATTCCACATCCAACTAGTACCCACATTGCATACTTTGGGGTCTATTATCATTAGAGAAAATTTGGGGTCTAAAATGGGCCTTATAAGAAAACACACCAACAATAAATTTTGTGAGTTGGAATTCAGGAACCAATAGAATTTCAATAAAATGAGTCAACCATAATGGTTGAATTGACATATTTGTCATAAAAGAAAACTACTTTTTTTGTTCGTATTTTCGACATATCTCCCTATGTTTTTACTCAAATTATGAGCGAGAGAGCTCATTGGATGCGGAATTTAATTCCATATCTAACGAGTACCCACACTGCATACTTTTGACGGACCCCTCTACCCCAAAAATAAGAAATACCTAAAAAAATGTGAGGATGATGTCATCATCACGTTTTTTCAGGTATTTCTTATTTTTGGGGTAGCGAGGTCAGTCAAAAGTATGCACTGTGGGTACTCGTTGGATGCAGAATTAAATTCCACATCCAACGACCTCTCCCACTTGAAATTTGAGTAAAAACACAGGGAGATATGCCGAAAATACGAACAAAAAAAGTAGTTTTTTTCATTCTTCCTCCAAAATTAATAACTATTATTTTATTATTTTAACTATTATTTTACTATTTTAACTATTATTTTATTATTTTCCTTAAGAGGCCCATTTTAGACCTCAAATTTCCTCTAATTTACAACACTCCTCGGTAATGGTCATAAGAGTAACAAGGATATCCATAATGATGGTGATGATGATCGTTAATGTCCCCTGAAACCAAAATTTGGTCTATCGGACCTAAAGAAATGAATTATTTAGTTTGTTTTAAAATTTTATTCCTATGCTCAAAGAGCTTGGAGACAAGCGTCCCGAGCTCACTATAATTTTGACATGCTAAAAGGCTAGGAAGGTCGATATTGCAACAAAGATTATGAAATTGAGATCTAATGTGGGTTTACGTAGGGCACTCTAAGAGGAAGTGATTTTCATCCTCAATGTTCATATTCGCATAGAGATGGAAGATCCTTTCCACCCATGGTGTTTTAGGAACTGTCCAACAGCCTGTTTCACTATGGAGCTCATGAGCGTTTATTCATATCTTGGCTATATTAATTTTTTTCTTTGAACTAGTTACAACAGGGAGATACTTTTGATCTTCTAGAGTAGGGTTGATGACCTTCTTATAATATCTTAATTTTCTTTTATCCTCTAAATCTTTCTCACATCAAATTTTCTCTTTAAACTTAGAAGTAACAATATTTTTAATGTTATTAATATTTTGCAATGGAACATTTTCGTCGATCTCCCAATGGTCTAACCAGGCCCTGGTATCTTTATACCAACCTCGCTTGAGCCTTAGGTGGTTTTGGATGAATTTAAAGTAATCTTAGGAAGTCTATGGTCTCCCATCTTATTGATTTTGTGCTTGTACAACAGGATCCTAATAATAGCTAGGATCTCAATAGGGGAGAGACCCACTTCTATAAGGAGAATGGGGCAAGGTGTATTGTTTTTAATGTTGAGGTTATACGTTATAAACAACTTCAGTATTTGCTCAATCTTTCTCCAGCATTCTCTAGATTCTCTTTTATCCCGTATCACAAGGTTTGTTGCTTTACAATTATTTTCAAGACCAAACTAAGCTTTCCACCCTCCATTAATCCTTTTCTCAATGCTATAGTTCCACTTGAGCTTGTGATGAATATCAATTCCTAGGTATGTGTAAGAAGACACTTCCTCCAAGTTGCTATTGTCATACACAAAGTTAGTGTAAGTGTCCTTCTTGGATTTGATAATAATAACTTTTGTTTTATTAGTGTTAACAATCATACCCATGGTAGAGCAAAAATACTTCAGAAGTCTTAGTTGCTCATCAAGATCAGATGGAAACCTTGCCAGAAGAAAAATATCGTCAGCATATAGAAGAAGGATGATGACTATTCCAG
Organism: Pseudotsuga menziesii; assembly: GCA_001517045.1. NCBI lineage: Eukaryota > Viridiplantae > Streptophyta > Pinopsida > Pinales > Pinaceae > Pseudotsuga > Pseudotsuga menziesii. Next base: position 433,238 of record LPNX010574687.1, on the reverse strand, counting down.
CTAATATCGTTCCAACATAGTCTGCTTCCTCTAAACAACCTTCTATATTATCAATGTAAAGGCCATAAATGGTAGGGGAGAGGGGGAAACCTTGTTTAAATATGATATTACAATTAATATCTTTCGACCACCCCTTGTTTCTCTTAAACTTGGCAATGACATTCTTGTATAACCTTGTTGCGGAAACTCTCAACTCAAAAGGGACCTTTAGCTCTTCTAATCTATTCCACAAGTTATTTATAGGTATCGTATCAAAAGCCTTTCTGAATTCCACAAAGCAACAAAAGAGATTGGATTTGTCATTATGACATTCCTCCACAATGATCCTAAGTGTAACGAGGTGGTCTATTCTTGAGTGTTGTCTTTTAAAACCTGCTTGTCCTTTAGCCCGCTTAACTTCACATTCAAGCCATATGTTGATCTTCGTTTCCAATATAATACCATATAACTTGGCTAAGAGAGGGCTAATCATAATTGTTCAATAGTTAGAGGGGTTATTTGTATCCCTACATTTAAATAGGGATAATGAAGCTCTAAGTCCATGGTTTAGGGAACCCTTGCTTGACTGCTTGATTAAATAGCTTGTGGATGTGAGCAATGAGGATAGGTCCTCCAATTTTTAAGATTTTTTCCTGATAACCTTTAATGTCCTTAGCTTTTCCATTTTCAAGACGCTTAACCCCAAAATCTATGTCTTCTAAAGAGAAAACTTCTTCTATTGTGAGCAAGGTTTCAAAGTTAATTATGACATTTGGGGATTCATAAAGCTTTTTAAGATAGGAATTCCAGCCGTGTAAAGCAATTCTATTATTATCTTTAGTTTTTCTAGTTAGAATCTGCCTCCAGAATTTCTTAGGAGCCACCTTAGAGAGGTGTAAGAGATTTTATTTTCTTTTATGAATATATTGCATTTTTTTCCTTTTAGTTAGGGCTTTGTATAATTTTATCTTGTCAATTTTAAGAGACTCATCAAGAGCTTCCTTAATTTCTCTTCTCTCACTTTTACAATCTTTATCATACCAAGGGTTGGTTTGGCTATTTCCTTTATTACTTAAAACTTCAATTGAGAACTTGTTAATAGAATATGAAAGGGTTATAGTAAAATTATGATAGAGGTCTTCTATCTTGTCTATACTTGATACAGGAAGAAAATGAATTTTTAATTCATTTAGAAAAAGATCCTTTTTTATTTATATTAAAGATCAAGTTTTTTTTGCTATTAGGATTATCTTCTATGGGATCTTTATGCATGGCAAAATTTGGAGTTAGAATTAAAGGTCTATGATCCGAGTCAGGCTCGTGGTCGTTTAAGATGTCAAAATTTATTATTTCAATGTATAAAGGGATATCTGAAATAACATAGTCTACCACGCTGCTACCAAGCCCATGGACACAGGTCATCTGGCTAGAATTGGGCCACTTCTTTAGACTATTGCAAATTATGAGATCTTGAGCGCTACAGAGCTTGACTAGCTCAGACCCAAACAAATTTTCCCCTAGATCATCAGAGCTTCTTTTGTACCTTCCAGCTAGAGTAAGGTCTTCGTCTAACCAAAGAGGATTAGGGTTAGAATGATTTCTTACAAGAATAACCTGGTTGCTTTAAGTTAGAGCATTAAAGTCACCCATTAAGAGTATATTACCTTCATTCATTATGCTAGAAATATCATTCTCTAAATCATTGAAAGGACAATTTTTATCTAAATTTTTTTTCTTATAGAATTTAGAATTAATAAGGGGAAAATAGCATATTGCTATGTAGGTGTTTTTATCATTAATGTCAGTAATATCTATCCAAATATATTGGTGTAAGGGTATTTTTTATAAATCCTGGCATGTGGGAAATATGTTCTTCCTAATGTAACAAGCTATACCCCCAATGCCTCTACGATAAGATCGCTTGTTCTAGATTGACCATAATACAAATCCATCTATGTTAGGACCTTAGATTCTTCGTGCTATCAAGTTTCAACTAATAAAATAATATCAAATTCATTCGAGATCCAACTTAGCTTGGGGCCTTTGTTCCATGAAAAGCCCTGACGGTTCCAAGAACGAATCTGGAGCATGTTGAGTTGTTATTTATTACTATCTTTTTTGTTTCTATCTCGAATAAGGGCTTTTCTATTTCTGATTATTTCCCATTTTCCTTCCCTCCGAGCTTCTTTTACCTTTTGAACCTCCTTTCTTAATTCTCCTTGATCTTCTGGAATGAGATCTTCATGTATAGATATTCTCGTTCCTTTTAGACTTGAGGTTTTACTAAGTCATACATATGGTCAGTAGAGCTCACCTTTATCCGGATTAGCCTTCCTTTATTCTCAGTTAATTTTCCCAACGTTGTTGCTTCTGTGAGACATGTTGTTTCAATTTGTAATCTATTATGTAATTATGTCTAGAGTATGGCTAATGTATCCTCGTCTAACTCCTCTTTCAAACCGAATATTATAAGGTTCAAGGCCCTTTTGTTACTCTCATGGTCTAATTCTATCATTTTTTTCATTTCCTCTTTAATGGGTTTGATATCTAATTTACCTGCCACACTATTTAGGGTGATATTGTTATTAACTTTTTATTCTAGTTTTGTAATCATGTCCCTCATTTTAAGACTTTCTAAAGTATCAGGATCTCCTTGTTGGGATGTTTGGTTCGTATCTTGGCTTTGTTTTTNATTGTCTCCATTTTATTCTCCAATAGTTTTATTTTATTTTCTATTTGTTTTTGGATCTTGTCTTCAAGAGATGTAAATTTATTTTCCAGCATGGCTTCTAACTCTCTTTGTAGCTTAACTTCTCTTTCTTCTCTACGTTTCTCTAATGATTCTATATATTCATAAAGGCTCTGTAGAGTAATTTTGTTAGGTCTACCTTTGACAATCTTTGGTAGATGCGGTGAATTATTCATACTTGTAAACAAAAATAAATATATGAGCAATAGATATGTATTAGAAAAAATATAAGAAATGCGTGCACCTGATATAACTGTTCCAGATCACCTTCCAACTCTGGTTCATATCGATGTGGAATACTGGGCATTACAGTTCAAAAGCCTTGGCAATTTCAATATCCTATTGCTCGCATAACCATGAGAGTTCCATCCTGCGGTTCAAAACCCTAGTGAATTCAATATCCCGCAGCAAGTAGTTCCATAATCAATCACCCACAAAGATCAAGCACAATCACCAAATCATAGAGGTACGACTCAGCTCGTGAGTGAATCAAAATCACATAGGTAAAACTCAATGAACTTGGCTCGTGAGTGAATCAAAATCGCATAGGTAAAACTCATCCCAACAACTCACAGAGGTAAACAAATCCCAGAGGTAAGACTCAACTCGTCAAATTGCAGAGATTGGATGAACCCATGAAAAATCGCAGAGATCAAATTCAGCCCGTGGAAGAAAAAAACAAATCGCAGAGATGAAATTCGGCCCGTGAGAAAACAAATAGCAGAGAAAAAAAAATCGGATGGAGTGTGAAAATTCGAATGGACCCGTGACAAATCGCAAATTATCAAATTGCCGAAGTTCAAATTGTAGTGTTCAAATCGCAGAAATGAATGTTTCATGTTCCAATCGTAGTTCAAAACACAATGTTCAAATCGTCAAGCATGGTATATCATTTTCCATTACTTTATAGCCATATGCTGATCTTTTTTTCTAAGATAATTCCGTATAATTTTACTAAAAGAGAGCAAATCATAATGTTCCTATAATTATATGGATTGTTTTAATCTCTAGTTTTGAAAATAGAAACTATGAGGCTTTTTTCTCGGGTTTAGGGAAACCTTGCTTCATTACTAACTTGAATATGTTGTGGATGTGAGGGATGAGAATATGCCCACCAATTTTTAAGGTTTCTACTTAGTATCCTTACATGTTCTTAGCTTTCCCTTTTGCAAGCCGCTTAACCCCAAACTCTATTTCTTCTAAAGATAAAATGTATTCATCTATAGAAATGGTTTGAATGTTGTCCATGAAATTAAAAAATTCATAAATATTTTTAAGGTAGGATTTTCAATCCATCAAAGGAATCAATATATTGTTTTCTTTAGTTTTATGAATTAGAATTTGCCTCCATAATTTCTTACAATCTATCTTATGGAGGTGCAAAATATTCTCTTGTTTTCTATTTATATAGTACATTTCCCCCCTTCTAATTAGGGTTCCATACCTAGATAGATATTATAAGAACTCATTAGAAGCATCCCTAATATATTTTCTAGAAAGCTTGCACTCTTTATCATACCAAGGGTTGCTCAATCTATTTTTCTTTGTACATGACACCATGATAGAGAACTTATTAATGGACTTAAAGAGGGTTGTGGTAAAATTATGATAAAGGTATTAAATATTGTCCTTATTTAATATATTTTATTCATGATTTAAATTCCTTTAAAATAGATTGATTTTATTTTTATCAAATATCAAGTGATTTTGGGTATTATAATTTTTCATTATAGGGATTATGTGCCTACCAAAGTCTAGAGTTAGCATTAGAGATCTATGATCAAAGTCAAGCTCATGGTCATTCAATATTTCAAGATTTACTATTTTGTTGTATACAAGGATATCAAATATCACATAATATACAACACTACTAACAATACCATGGATACAAGTCATCTAGTTAGATTTCAGCCACTTCAAAAGACCATTGAAAATTCTCAAACAAGTCTTCAGAATTTCTTTTGTATCTTCTAGATAACACAATGCCCTCATCTCGTCGTAGATTATTAGGGTTGGAATCATTTCTTAAGATAATAGCTTGGTAAGTGGTTTTATTCTAGCATTTAGGTCTCTTAGCAGGAGGATATTGCATTCATTTATTAGGTTGTAAATATCATTTTCTAAGCCATTGTAAAGACAATTTTTATCTAGATTGTTCTTCTTATAAAAGGTATATTTGATAGGTTCAAACAACATATTTCCAAATAATATTCTTAGAATTGATATCTAAAATATACATCCATAGGTATTGATTGAAAGGACCTTTCTTGTGAAGTATAATATGAGAAAAAAAGTATTCTTTTTGTAGCAAGTTGTTCCTCCAATCCCTCTAGTTTAGGATTTGTTTTCCATACTGACCACAAGACAAATCCTTTTACGTTAGGAAACTTATGTTATTCATTATCCCAAGTTTAAACAAGCAATATCATATCAATTTCTCTAGGGATCCAACTTAACATGGGACTCATTTCTGCATGTCTTTCTTGGCCGCTCTGTTCATCGAGGTTTCCACCGTTTGATTCAGGCCACCATCACCCGTCTCTTTGCAGATCCGTGAACAGCCTTGCACCATTTCTGCTCGCCCACCCACAGCCTTATCATTTCTCCACCATGCCTCGATGACAAAGAGGCTCATCATGCCGGAGACGAGGATGCAACACTCAGTCAGACGGCCATATCCCCCTCTCCTCCCAAGCTGGAAACAATGGCTTCGACCTGGATATTCCGGAGGAGGTGCGAAGAATTATCTCGGACTGGGAGGATGAACTGTCTGGTGCGCTCAGTGCAGCAGGATGCACAGTGGAATGAAGGCAGAACTACTGGGTCTTCAAAAACCTGCTCATGCGCCTGGTCCTCCGATTTAATCCTCTGGTTCCACTGTGCCTGGCCTCTCCAGATCCTCCACCCCCGCCCCCCCAAGAATTGGCATCACGCTGTCCCTAACCGATTCTACCTCATGCAACCCCATGTCCGCCTAATTCTTTGGCTCCACTTCAAAATTCCATTTCCCCACTGCACCTTCGACCCTCTTCCAGCTCTGCATTCAAATTCTCATCCAACCTTATTGTCTCCAAGAAGACCTCTCCCCTACCATCCAAAAATCCACTTGAAATATCTGGGAAGGCGACATCCAGCTCCAGCGACGAGGAAATGGTGACATCTGATGACAGCTCAGTGACTTCTTCAGGCGAGCTTGCACGTCCAAAATCTCCAGGATACACATGGCCAATCACAGAAGAACCTTGGCCAAGGCAGAAGCCATGACACGTGGTCTTTATGGCCATGCGTCTCTCAGTATGCTGTTCACGCCACGTTCAGGTTCTCCCAGCCACATGTTGCTCAGTTCTGTTACGTTTGATTTCCTTTGTTTATACGTTTTCCACGTGTCGGCTCTTGCCACACTCTCTTTGAACTATGATTGTTTTTGTCTATGTTCACTTGACAGGCATGTTTTCCCTCCAAGAGGGAGGGTCATTTTGATATGTTTTCCCTCCTGGAGGGAGGGTCGAATTATACTTTGACACGCCATACCTGCTCCCTCTGAGCAAGCCAGACTGTATCTTTTGCCTGTACTATTATTTTTTTACTCTTTTAATAGATAGATCTCAACTTACCAAAAAAAAACTTAACATGGGACCTTTGCTCTGATCTAAAATTTTAACTAAGAACTTTCTCTATTAAAAATTTTCAACAAAATATCTTTTACTGACACTTAGTTGCTTGTGAAACAGGAACATTTAATTCTTATTCATCGTTAAACATAAGCAATTGAAAAATATTATGTGCGTAACTTGAAATGCCATCTTTACTTAACACAGTGAGAACATAATAAAATTTTCTCACACCAAATAATGATAACGAAGTTTGTCAAGCCTCCTAACTAAGTCTCCAGGTTCGTCAAAACTCTTATCCATTCTTATTAATTATCCTTCAAATATGCATGTATTTTACATGGAAATATTCATGTGGCACTCTCTCCCATATTATGGATCCTTCTCCTGAGGATCTCACAAGGAATTGCACAAGAAATACCTCCTTGCTTATTCTCTCCAATACAAAGAAAAGATTTCAAAGAATACTCTCTACCTCCCTTTCCTCGTGAGAGGATTTTATAGCCCTCCATAGATAAGAGCTAGTTACACACATCAAGGAGATTATCTCTCTCACGATCCTCTAAATTAGGATCTAGGGACACATCAAGGGATAGGTGGAGAAATGATCTCAACTTTCTCCATGAAGATCTCAACATTTCCATAGTGATATCAACACTCCCTTAAGACGGGGAAACATGGATAATTTTAAGAAATCGTACTTATTTAAAAGTGTATAAATATTGGCGAATGTTACCAATTCTCAAAATGTCAACTATAAATATTTGACGATATTTTTCTAAAAATATTTCATTTTCTAAGGATTTTATATAGTTTATATAATAATTTGGCGATTTTTAGTGTGAAACAATTTTACCCCATCAAAATTGGGCGAAACAGGGCTTCAAAAAATGCAAATTAGCCCATGGGCTAAATTTCGCCCCTAAAATTATCCTTTTTAGGAAACTAAGGTTGAGGTGGATTCTCACACCTTTCTTAATTTCCTTTTTACAAGTTAAATGAAAATATATGAGCATTTTTATGCTCCCTTGAGTATTAATTAATTTTTGTCCCCTTTTACTAAGTTCCATTGAACCTTCAACTTTGATGTGTAAAAAAACGTGTTCAACATGCGTTGTGAACTTTTTGTTGGAAAGGGGAAAACCCCTTTTTGTCCATAATTTCAACAAGCAATTTGTTTTACAAACGAAGTCCATCTGAACCCATTCAAATTGCATCAACAAGATCTCTGCAAGCTCTTCGTCCATTTGGTAATGACGTCGGTATTCTTCAACTATGGAGATCCTCCTAAATAAAATCTCTCCACAGAAAAACACAAAAAAACACGTTTGGACCTCCAAAAATATAAATTGCAATCTACAATTACTTATACCAACTTATAACAAATGTTCAAATCGCATTCCTCTTTTCCTTCTGAATCAGAATGTGGAAGCCATCCTTTGTAAAAAAAATTGAATCATCATACTTGCCAAGAGTTTACGAGAATACTCTTTCGTCAAGCTTACAACGAATTCCAATAAGGACTCGCCTCGACGACCGACAGGTTTTAGATCTCTGGCTTCACTGACCTTTTTTTCAGAAGAAAAAATACCAGTCTTTGTTATTTATTATTCACTGACTTGATATATGCCTCGTCCATCCTGCACCCTTCAACCGCGTCGATGCCCACTTTACCACCCTGAAGGTCGGTAATATCGATGGAGTCGGCTTTGTCAGCCATCGCGTCGGTGGTCTGGTAGAGCGTGGTGTTGTTGGCGATGTCATGGAGATTCTTGTCGTCGAAGTAATCAAGCAGAACATAGATCATGTTTACTATCTGGATATCCAGATCTCCAATGAAAGGGAAGCTCAGATCTTGATCTCCCAAGCTTTCAGAATCGAACAACAATATAGATCTAAACTTAAGATCCCAAGCCTCCACCTCGGCGTAGTAGAAACCCTCATCGGTTCCTCTGGATTTACAGCACGCACCATGTGTAAATCCGCAAGAAAACGAGTTTTGTTGTATATGGGAAGCAACCAAGAGCTTCAGGGAGCGAACGGGTTGAATCGAACCCAAGACCTCCAATGCAAAGAAGTGAACCGGGAAATGTGATACAACAGGTTTGATTGAATGAATGACACGATCTTATAGGTAGAGCTACTAAGATAAAGGTCGATCCATGAATAAATACCTACCAGGAACCAGGATTTGTTGTTGGCGATGGAATCCCTGGCACCCTTAATATTAAAACAACGACCGCACCCCCTTCCACCCCCTTCTTCCAGAAGCTGTGTATTTTCTGCAACGTCGATCGGAAACCTCCACTAGGGCATGCACTTGTTTAATGCAGCCACCTTGTCACGATCTCCACGACCTCCAATAGATCTTGCAATTTTACAGAATTGAGATCTTCTTCTGATTGTGCTTTTCAGCATATATATTTCTTAACTTCCAACACCGTAACCACGATCTGAACAATCACTAGTACCACTTCTGCACACTTTGTAGACCATGATTTGTGTCATCGCTTTCCAAAGTTTTGACTCCACGATCTCAGCTCTCAGACTATCCGGGAGACCAATGCAATTCAAACTCTGAGCTCTAGACTTTATTGTTTTCTCTGTCTATACCAAGATCGATATGATTTGGCATCTCGGATCAACAAAGACCATCCTAGCTTAAGCATAGGTCATACATCATCGCCAACACCACAAAATCATGGTGTTGCAATCACGGCTCTCTTCTATGGGATTTTTCTATGTAGGTTTTCTATCGACCTTGAATTCCATTGCTTGATCGAGTTCAAATCGCACCAATGGAAAACCTTCAATTTCTGAATGAAATTATCATGAGCTTGTATATTTTTTTATAACCTGCAGAACTGTGTTACCCCATACAATCTTATGTATATAAAATCAATTTTTCATCATTATTTCATTAATGTAAGCAATGAAGGTTATTTCATGTGAGTTGAGTGATGCCTCAGCCACCACACAGTCCACCCATTCTAGGTGTCATTTTCTTCATTAGAGCCAATAGACAACGACAACCTATCTAACATAAATATGACTTGTATCCTCTGCTGCAGACCATGTTCATTTGAAAATTATTATTATTACTAATTTTACAAAAACGATAACCACATCTTACCCAACCATTCAAATAAATGCTCCATGTTGGGTTGTTTGTGTTTTACAACTTCTTTGGATGAAGAGGGCTCATCATGAATTTCCTCTTGAACTATTGGTGCATTTGCTTCCTCAAGCTTTGGCCAATCTCGTACAATTCTTCTCCACGTTTGTTGACAATGAACGTATAGCATGAGTGGGCCTAATGGTTAAGAGCATGTGTTTCCTCTTAGGAGGTCATGGGTTCAAATCCAGAGGGGGGTAGTGTATGTACACCTCTGTAGACTTTAGCAGTTAAATCGCTGCGCGGTAGTGTATGTACACCTCTGTAGACTTTAGCAGTTAAATCGCTGTGCAGAGGGGGGTCCCTTGTCCCACAAACAAGGGGGTCTCATACACCAATTTGGTGTCTCGCTTGGCGGTGACCTTAAAAATAGATTATTATTATTATTATTAGAAAAGGATTTCCTTTTTGTGGTTTACTCTTAAATGCACCAATTCTTGTGTCATAAGCTTTATATATCCATCATTCTGTAATATAATGATTCTTCTTTCCACAAAAGTATAGAAAATTACATCTTTTATGTTATTAAAATTGTCATCTCAAGCATACCTTGGATTTTTTCTAAGTGGCCTACTCCTTGGTGATTCTCTTATTCTTTCTAAATCACTAATTGTATTACTTTTCCTTTTTCTTTCTTGAATTTGAAAACCATTTTGGTTTCAACTCTAGATGCAAATCCCAGCAATGGACCACAACATGTCCTTGCTTGTGGCAATCGAAACAACCTCCCCAAGGGATTTCACTAGACATTGTCTCATGAAATCCCAATCCTTGATATCAAGGGTGTTCGTCAACCTCAATTGGATAAACAATACCTTGGATAATAGTGCCAAGACCTCCGAATCGGACCGATACGATAGGAGGGAAGGCGCGTGGTGGACGATTTTTAGGGTTTAGACTTTGTGGGTTGGAAATCGAGCGGCTAGGCCGCGCTGGTCTGCACGTAGGAGCCGGTTCAGGGCCTCCTGCAGAGGACCATGGCTTCTGCAAGGCATGGAGACCTCGTTTCGGCGGGAAGGGAACCGGAAACAGGAAGGGAGAAGCAGGATGATGGGGGGGACGGTGTTAGGAGACTCGCAGGAACTAGGTCAGGAAAGAAGATTGGCCTGGGGGGCTGTTTGCCGAAGACCACCACTATCTTGGCGATTCAAATCAGATATGAGGTGGTTAGAGGTAAGATTGAGCTTTGGAAGAAGAAGGCCCTAATCGAGAAATTTGTGGGGATCTGGCCAAAGGAGAAAGATCTAGTTAAATGGATAAACAGTGTGTGGAACCCTAAAGGGCATTATGATCTGCATCTGGGATCGAAGGCTTTCTTCACTATCATCATTTTCAACCAGGAAGATAGAGATAGAGTCATGGAGGAGGTCCATATTTCTTCTTCTCGGTTGGGTTATACCTTCATCCATGGAAAGAACGTTTTAACCGAGAAACAAAAGACATGACGGTAGCCCCAGTCTGGATTTGCCTTTTCTCACTTCTAGGTGAGTACTGGGATCTGGATACTCTGAAGGACATCGAAAACACCGTTGGGGAATTCATAAAAGTAGCAGAACAAACTAAGGCCCAGAGGTATACCTCCTTTTCTCGGATCTATGTCTATATGGACCTTTCCAAAGAACTCCCGGCAACAATTAGCTTAGATTGGGAAGATGAGGAATGGATCCAGCCCATAGACTATGATAAAATCCCCTTCCAGTGCCGGCATTGCCATGACTATGGTCATCTTGGGAGGAACTGCCCCAAACTAAGCCCCGAGATCGGATCGTTTGACCTTCGCTAGGAAAAGGATTCAGAAACGGATGGGTTCACACAAGTTAAAATAGACGTAGAAGCAAAGGCGGAGGGAGACCCAATGAAAAAAAGGAGTAGCGATCCAAAAACTCATTTGAGGTGCTGGGGAGGGAGAATGAGGACGGGGATATCACTAAAGAAAAATATACAACAGAGCAACAGGAAGGCTTGAGAAAGAACCCAGAAGAGGAGGGTGTGCAGCATATGGAAGGGACGGAGGAGGATGAAGGTGATGATATGGAGTTAGGCGAGCTAGATCTGGACGTGATTGAGGAAGAATGTGGGAAGAAAGGCCAGGGTTATGTCTTCCAACGCCAAATCGAACTCCTTTAGGAGGAAATCATAAGAACTAGTGCCCATGAGAGTATGGGGATTGACCTAGATCCGTAAAAAGGAAGTAAGAGGAAATCTCCAGAAGAAGAGTTAAGAAGAGGACGGAAGACGAATAAGCAACGCATTGCTGCGATGAGAGTTAGACTCATTGAATCTGGCCAATATCCCACGATCAAGGCGGCCTTATCTGAAGTTAATAAGGGGTGTCAATGAAGCTCATATTAAGGGGTGTCAATGAAGCTCATATCATGGAATATAAGGGGGTGTAGCAACCCCAGGAAGTGGAAACCCTAAACAGGAAAATCAGGCAGAAAAACCTAGATATCCTTTTCGTTCAAGAAACTAAATGTAGCCTTGAGGGCTTGGAGAAAATTAGGGATAAAATTTGGAAAGGCAGACACCTAATGGCCCTTGATGTTGCTGGACAAGTGGGTGGAGTGGCAATTTTCTAGCAGCCAAAGGCGGTGGAACTCTCAGAATGGCGAGCAAATAAGTTTGCTCTTAAGGCAGACTTTCGCATTATTGGTTTGGGAGTGAGGGGCTCTTTGGGGAATGTTTATGGCCCCAACAGCTTCCCTGAGAAGTAGACCTTCATTGACTTCCTCAGCTGGCTCAAGGACCAAACTAAGACTGGAAACTGGGTGATCGGAGGGGATTTCAACGTTATTTCCAACCTTGGGGAAAAGAAGGGTGGCAGAAGAATTTTAGATAAATATCAAGAAGTCTTTTGCAAGTTTCTGGCTCAAAGCACCCTAGTGGACCTAGAGACGGGAAATGGGTGGTACACTTGGAATAATAAGAGGGGGGAGAGCACCTGGTGGCTTCCTGCCTTGACCGAATTTTGGTTTCAGAAAACATTATTCACACTACGGGGGAAATTGTGGCTGATGTTCTCCCTATAGCAAGCTCTAATCACTGGCCTATCTGCCTTTGCTAGGATTGGTCAAGCTCCTCCATGGGCAAATCGTTCCGTTTTGAATAGTTATGACTGGAACATTAAGACTTCAAGGACCTTGTCAATCAATGGTGGCAGGAGATGGTTCCCCCCCCAGGAACAGTTATGTACCGTTTTCAGCAGAAACTCAAGGCTTTGAAGGCCAACATTCGCATGTGGAACAGGGAGGAATTTGGGAACATCTTTGAGGACAAAAAAAGACTGTTATGTGAGCTGGACCTCATAAATAGAAAGGGCATGGAAGAAGGCTGGGACGAGGTCATGAAGGTCAAAGAGAAAGACCTAATGAGTCAAATCGAGGCAAGGGAAAGGCAGGAAGGAATATTCTGGCAACAAAAATCTAGGGTTAAGTGGTTGTAGGAGGGAGAAAGAAATACCAAGTTTTTCCATAATTCGGTGATTCAGAATAAAAGCAGTTCCAGAATCCAAAAACTAAGGAAAAGGGATGGCAGTAGAGTGGAAACCAGACAGGAGATAGAGGCAGAGATCACGCAGCATTTTTCATAGATTCTTAACGAGGATGGAGGGGATAGAGGTAGGGATATCGAACAAATCACAATCCTAATCCCAAGGGCAATCACTAGGGAAAACAATGAGACACTGACCAAACCGGTGGTGATGCAGGAGGTAGAGGAAGTAATCAATCAAATGGCCCTTGGGAAAGCCCCAGGCCCGGATGGATTCGCATCCAATTTCTTCCATTACTTCTGGGATCTCGTCAAGGAGGAGGTCCTTGACATCGTGGAGGAATCCAGAAACAAGAGGGGAGTTCTCAAAGCCTTTAATGCAACCTTCCTAACCTTAATCCCCAAGGAGGCAAGGACGGATAGTTCGGACAAATTTCGACCAATAGCTCTATGTAATGTTATCTACAAAATCATTTCCAAGGTAATTGCTAACCGCCTAAAACCTATCCTTCCCAAGCTTATCATCCCTAAGCAGTCGAGATTTGTAGAAGGAAGACAGATTTTGGATGGGGTCATTCTTGTTCACGAGGTGCTTCACTTGCTCAAAATCACGAGGCAACCAAGTATGATGATCAAGCTCGATATAGCAAAGGCTTATGACAAGTTAAATGGGCAGTTTATGGAGAAAATGTTGGAGGCCTATGGCTTTTGCCAGGGATGGGTGGAATGGGTCATGGGCTTAGTCACAACCCCCTTCTTCAACATCCTCCTTAATGGGTCGTCAACTAGTACTTTCCATCCAACTCGTGGTATCAAACAAGGCGATCCTCTGTCCCCTTTCCTCTTCATCCTTATGGCTAAAGGCCTGAGTCGCCTTATCATGTCCCAGACATAGAGAGGAGAAATCAGAGGGTTAAAAGTCCATGATGGAATGACACCTTAGACTCATCAACAATTCATAGACAATACTATGCTCATGGGGCACCCTTCAATCCAAGAAGCACAAAGCTTCAAAAACAGCCTGAACCTCTTTGCTAGGTCCTCAGGATTGGATGTCAACCCGAACAAATCCCAGGTATTTTTTGTGAACACCGCCTCGACCACTCAGAGGAACATCATTTGAATCCTGGGTTTCTCAAAAGGATCCTTCCCGTCTAAGTACATGGGAATACCCCTTGGGGTGGGGAGGATACAGAAATCGTCTTGGCAGGAACTCCTTGATAGAATGAAGCAGAGACTCTCAAGTTGGGTTCTCCGACCCTTAAACTTTCCCAGTAGGTTGATCCTAGTTAAAACTGTCATGCAGGCTATGCCTACATACCTATTCTCGATTCTCTCAGCTCCTAAGTCTATCCTCAAGGAAATCTGAAGTTTACAACAAAACTTTTTGTGCGGTGGTAGAGAGGTGAAAGCTAAATTTTCCCTAGTCTGTTGGGAGGATATCTGCTGCCCAAAGGAGTGGGGAGGACTAGGGCTCAGAGACCCTGAAATTATGGCTGAGATCCAAGGAGAAAAATTCTGGTGGCGATGGGTAAATCAATCATCTGAGCCCTGGGCCAAGCTATGGCACATTAAATATGCTCGTGACCAGCCCATTTAGCAATTGATTAGATTCAACGAGACTCTAAGCGGGTCCCCCATCTGGATGAAAGCGCTGACTAGAAAGAATATTGTCCAAGATCATACCTTCTGGGAGATCAGGGACGGTAGCAGTGCCAAATTCTGGGATGATTCATGAATCGGCTTCCCATCCTTGGGAGAGATCCGAGATGGCTTCATATCTAGGAGAAGGCCTTCAAGGAGGGAAAGGTTCAGGTGAACCAATCTTGGGTGATCATAAATTCAGAAGATCAAAGACAATAGGATTTTCAAGAAAAACCCAAACTCAGAAGCGCAGATGATTGGGGGGATTTTTAGGAAGAAATGCTCAAATGCTTTGTCAAGTTTAAGGAAGGCCCTGATATATTGCGGTGGGGATATTCGAATAGGGGTTCCTTTAGCATAAAGGAAGCTTACAATATCTGACTGGGTAACCATGAGGAGGTTGACGATATCTGGAAGAAGATATGGACTACGAATATTTGGCCCAAGGTAGCACTCTTCGTGTGGCTGGTTGTCAAAGGAAGGATCCTGACCAGCCAAAACCTAAGACGGCGTGGGGTGCAGGGACCCTCTCAATGCTGTCTATGCTATCCAGAGGAGGAATCCATGGGTCACCTCCTGGATAAGTGTCCATTTGTAGCATCCATATGGGACAAAGGGGTGATGGGATTCTGAAGAAGCGATAGGAGGTGGGGACAACCAACCCAAATCTTGAAAGAGTGGCACCCAAAATCTTTTAAGAGCCCTATTATCATATCCTTGTCGGATGCCTTCCTGGGTATGACCATGTGGTGTCTGTGGAAGGAACGGAATGCTAGGATCTTTAGGGATCAACGTAGAGGTTCAGAGACAGTGTGGAATTCGGTGAAGGACAACCTGTTGTTATCCATCCGGAGCATGCAATGGCATGACCAGGATAAGGTAATCACCCTTGAAGAAGCTCAAATTGCTGCAATTTGGGGTCTCGACAGCTCTTAGATGGCTGGCATGTGAAGACGTGACAAGATATGCAAGCCATCCAGCCCAAACTTCTGGTCCACCCCTCCCCCTCAGGTTTTCAAGCTTAACTTTGACGGAGCCTCCAGGGAAAATCCTGGACCTGCAGGATTTGGAGGTCTATGTCGTGACCATGATGGAAGATTATTACTGTTTTTCTGGGAGCAATTGATTTGGACACTAATAACTCAGCCGAATTAGAGGGAATGATTAGCGACTTTGAAGTTTTGATCAGAGGTGGCTGCTTCCCTGTGATCATTAAGGGAGACTCAAGAATACTTATCCAGATGGCCAAACGAATGATGAGAGGACCGGCCTCCGAAAAGGTATCCTCCAGTTGGTGCCTTTCCAGCAAGTTAGACTACCTTTGCACCCTCCTCCGTACTCATACAGCAGTCTCCTTTAGACATGTCAGACGGGAAGCCAACAAAGCAGCTGACTTGCTGGCCAACACCGGCGTGGAAGGTGAACATGGATTTCGATGCGACAGACTGGAGGAATTTTGGGCAGACGATTGGGCCCAGCATTGCAGACAAGTGGCCTCAAGGGACCTGAACAGTAGGACACAGGTGGCTTGTCCAGATGATGGTAGGACACATGGGAACAAGAGGCGCGAGCATGCCTAGGTCAGACCATCCTAAATGCTTCGCAGGCGATGCTGGTTAAATGATCGAAACATATGGTGGTTGTCCTTTTCCATCATTATGGTTAATGCTACAGATAATGATAAGATGGGTGAACTGAGGTGAGATCATTGGCAGGATTGGGCTCTTAATTTCCATAGGAGGGACGCAACAAGTGCAGGTACGAAGGATCTTGCCTTCATGATCAGCCTGACGCGAGAAAAGTACTACGATGAGAAGGCTCTCACGCATCCCCCCTCCTTTTATTCTGTGAAGGCTTGGTCTTCCATCACCCCTCGACGTTGTAAAGTTTTCGGGCTCCAGAACCATGCCTTCTTTCTAGTGTGCCCCTTGGTGTCTGTTATTGAAGGTGTGTTTCTGCTTTGCTCCCTGCTTCTATTTTGCATTCCTCTCCCCCGCCTTATGGCTCCCAAGCGGTCGTTTAGAATGGGGGCGGGCTCTGGGGAAGCTTCCACTCAGCCTGAACACAAGGGGAAGGGTATATTGAGGCGGACTCGTCAAGCAACCAAGGCTCAACTTCAATCCGAGGAGGCTGCAAATATTTTTAAGGAACATGTCCCACTTGGAATTTATTTGGAGGTCGAGAAGATGGTTGGAGAGCTTTGGGAAGAGGTGAAGCTCATGCTGAAAGAATGCCTGCATGAGGAAGTAGCAGACTGGGTCCTTGACCCAGGCACCACGGTAGGCAGAGCCTCTACTTATGATCATTTGCTGATGATTTAGTGGGTGACCATGTGTTTGGTGGGGCATTCCTCAATGGTGAGAGAATCCAAGGGTGAAGGGGATGTGGAACCGATGTAGTTCTTGAAGGAACATAATAGCGAGTGTCACACCATGCACCAGAAGATAGATGTAATCGCAGCCAAGCTGGGCTGCCCTTTCCATCCTATTGATCGAAGAGCGATGGAGTATGCTCGGCCATGGGTGAAGGATATTTGATGCTAAAAAGTGCACGAGGGAGCACATGCAGGAATTCAGAGCGAAGCCGGCCCCCATAATGCCACTACAGTCCTAACCCCGACTGTTTCGCCCTGCTTGGGCGCCATCCCTCCAGACCGGGTCTGAGTTTTCCTCTTTTGGTCTAGGTCTTTAGTAATGTTGGCTTTAGCTTTATTTAGAGGCTGCTTTCTGCAGGCCTATAGTAGATGTTTTGATGAACATACAGTTTATGGTGACTTTAGGACTCACTAGGCTATCTAGTGTCTTTGTAATGTTGTGGGAAGGGAACTTCTGTCATTTTGATAGAAAATTTTTTAATGGGGTATATAGAAGGCCCAGGAAGACTTTGTATTCTTTTTGGGAAGAAAGAACAGGTCTGGTACCGGATGGTGTCATGGACACTACGGACTTTTGACTGATATGGACGTTGTCTGCTATGTAATTTATCCCCTGTAAAGTAATACAATGTTTTATTTACAAAAAAAAAATAGTGCCAAGACCTCCTCCATTGTATCACATCTTTGTCAAGAGTTTCATGACAATCCCTCAAGTATGTTCTTCAAAATAACCTAAACAAACATTTGTAGGTAAAGAAACAAAATGAGAGGAATTATTAATTACCTCATATTTTGAGTGGGGAACAAATCTCTTCATATACTCTTCTTTAATCCTTGAGGTGTCATCTTTATGTTTTCTTGAAGATGTTGAAGACGAAGTATCCATAAAATATTCTTATGAATGAAGACAAAAGGTGCAAATTTTGTCATCTTCTGTTGTAGAAGGAATTTTTGAATTGTCAGCTTGTTGATACTTGGCTAATAACTCCTCTTTAACTTGCATCTCAAGTTGCATCTCTTTGAGCCTTTCTTGAATCTCTTGCTTCTCTTCTGTCAATGCTTTTAATTGTCTTCGTAACTTAGCACTTTTCTTTCCCTCGCTATACAATTCTTTTAACTTTTCTCCAAAGTTAAGAATCCCTCGACAAAAACTGAGTCTTTACAAAGATTTGCAAAAAAAAATTAGAAGAATTATTGTTTTGTGGACTCTCCAAACTAGATGCACAACCTGTAAAATTGACATCCTGCTCTGATACTACTTAATGATTTTAAAATTTAACTAAGAACTTTCTCTATTAAAAATTTTCAACAAAAGGTATTTTACTGACACTTAGTTGCTTGTGAAACAAGAGCATTCAATTATTATCCATCATTAAACATAAGAAATTGAACAAAATTATGCATGCAACTTGAAATCACATATTTACTTAAAAAGGTGAGAACATAATCAAATTTACGCATACCAAGTAACAACAACCAAATGATAACGAAGCTCATCATGACTCCTAACTACGTCTCTGGGTTCATCAAAACTCTGAACCATTCTTATTAATTCTCCTTCAAAATATGCATGCATTTTACATGGACATAATCATATGGCATTCTCTCCCTGCTTAGGCAGCCTTCTCCTAAGCCTCTCACATGAAATTTCACAAGCAAGACCTCCTTGCTTATTCTCTCCAATACAAAGAAAATATTTCAAAGAATACACTCTACCTCCCTTTCCTTATGAGAGGATTTTATAGCCCTCCATAGATAAGAGCTAGTTACACACATCAAGGAGAATATCTCTCATAATCCTCTTAATTAGGATCTGGGGACACATCAAGGGATAGGTGGAGAAATGATCTCAACTTTCTCCAGGAAGATCTCACATTTCCATAAAGGTCTCAACACTCCCTTAATACTAGGAAACTAAGGGTGAGGTAGATTCTCGCACCTCTTTTTAATTTTCTTTTTACAAATTAAATGAAAACATATGATCATTTTTATGCTACCTTCATAATTAATTAATTTATGTCCCCTTTTACTAAGTTCCATTGAACCTTCAACTTTGATGTGTAAAAACATTTGTTCAACATGTCTTTTGAGATTTTTGTTGGAAATGGGAATAGCCCCCTTTTTTTTGTAATTTCAACAAGCAATGTATTTCACAAACGAAGTCCATTTGTGTTACACCATATCCGGGGTAATGGATAATCCGTTTCCGAATTAAGTCAGCCTATATCCAAGTCTAGGGAGGAAGATGTTCCATCTTCAAATAATTAAATGTATAAATGTATAATAATTGAATGGATGATAAAATACAATGGATATGGTCGCCTTAAATATGGCTTGGCCATCAAATATTGAAGAGACACTTCTCTTCATAAACTATATTTAATATTATTAATTAATCTTAGTAATAGTTACCTATTTATTACTATTTTATTGTTGTAACATTGCCTTCCCCTTAGGAAAGCTTTGTCCTCAAACCTTAGATTATTGTTGCCGTCTTTTCATTCTTGTTTTGTATTGAAACAATGTCATTGCTTCCTTTATGTCTTTTGTTTCAGAAATTGTATTAGTTATGTGCTTGGTCTTTACGCATTAGTTTGCCAATTTCCCTTCATTTGTAACTTGAATTTGTACTCTATTATGTTTATTATTGTTGTCTCATTTTCTATGTACATGAATACGAGGAATATTTTTGTGATTGACCATATCAAACTTTGTTTTAGAACTCGCTTGTCCCAAGATACTTAGGATGTCATCACGTAATGTTTCCCTTTTATTATCCTTATGAGTTATCTCAAGAAGTGGCATCTCTTAAGGATTCTCACACTCGAAGTCACCAAGTAGTGTTTTAGGTTTCTCGAGGGTGGTACAACAGTTAAGGTAGAAGATGAATCTACAATGTCTAATTTTTCTGACTCGGATTCCTTTGCATACTGTAGGATCCATGTTTTTTCATTGTATGGATCATCCTTATTGTCAATGATATTGGATTGACTCTCATTATGATCTTGTTCGAGCTCATCTTTATTAAATATATTATTGGTATTTTGGTCACCCCTAAGATATTTAGTCTCCTTGTCTTGTTTATTGTCTTGATCAATTTTGTTACTCTCATTTTTGTTGACATAGTGGTCCAACATATCTGAGTTACTGATATGGTTTGTATTAAAACTTAGTTTTTGTAACATTTCCATTATGTTATTCTGGTTATGTGTCATGATGCTCAAGTTCTGTGCCATGGTGCTTATGTTCTGTGTCATCACACACATCTTGTCATCTAACTCTTTTTGTTTCTCGTGCATGATGTCTATTTTGTCATCAAGTTTTCTTCCTAGTACTAGAACAACATCTTCTTTGATTTCTTTCTTAAGTGCCTTCTTATTTTTTATTTCTTCTCCGAATTTTTCTTGGTTGTCAACGAGGGCCTTGATGTCCTTCAACAATTTCTCGCTTGGGTATTTTATGTGAATGTGTGTATTTGGAAGTTTATTTTGACTTATGGAGGAAAAAAAAGCAACAAATGTCTTTGAAATAATTGATGAATTAATATTTATTATTATAATTATTTAATGTGTTGAAATAAAATAATAAATATAAAATATTTTATTAAAAGGTGGATTAATGAGTTTTAAAATATTATATAATAATATTGTTTTTGTTTGTAGATCTACATGGAATGAGAGTTGAAGTTGGAAAGCAAAACCATGTGTTGGTTTTACTTCATCTTTTCTTTTTTTACTTTCGTTTTCCTTTCTTTTGTTTTTTTTTTTTTTTTGCTTTTATCTTTTTCTTTTCTTTACCTTTTTTTTTCTTTTTCTTTTTTCACTTTTTCTTTTTTTCTTTTTTTTGGACAATGTCCTATATTTTAGGGAAACCCTAAAAACTAAATTTACACAAAGTGTAAATAATGGCCGAGGGCCATATAGCTCTGCTACCAATGTTACACTATATCCGGTGTAATGGATAATATGTATCCAGATTAAGTCACTTTGTAGCCAGGTCTAGGGAGGAAGATGTTCCATCTTCAAATAATTAAATGTATAAATGTATAATAATTGAATGGATGATAAAATACAATCGATGTGTCCACCTTAAATATGGCTAGGCCATCAAATATTGAATATACACTTCTCTTCATAAACTATAATTAATATTATTAGTTACTCTTAGTAATAGTTACCTATTTATTATTATTTTATTGTTGTCGCAATTTGACCCCGTTCAAATTGCATCATCAATCTCTTTGTAAGGTCGTTGTCTATTGAAGACCTTTGGATAATGAAAAACTTTTGCATTCTCCGACTATGGAGATCCTCCTGAATCATGCTCCATGGAAAGCCATAACAGTTCCAAGCTAAGAGGATACAAAGTGTCCCATTTTCCTATTTATTGTTATCTTTTTTGTCTCTATCCCTAATGATAGATTTTATATTCTTGATTATTGTTCATTTTCCTTCCCTTCTAGCTTCTTTTACATTTTCAACTTCCTTTCTTAAGTTAGCTTGATCTTTGAAATAAGATCTTCATTTAGACCTTTCTTAATTAGACCTTTCCTTAACACGAGTTAACTTATATTTGTGTTTAGTTGCTTTTCCTAGTCGATGTGCTTCTATGAAACAAATTGCTCTCATTTGTAATTTTTCTAGTAGTTTTTCCTTGACTAATGATAATGTGTCATCTTCGTTCTCCTCTTTCAAAACAAAAAATTATGAGGTTTAATGACCTTTTTCTATTCCCATGGTGTAACTATATAATCTTGTTCCTTTCCTATTTGATGGATTCAAAATCCAATTTACCCTCCAAACTATTTAGGGTCAAATTTTTATTTGTTTTTATTCTATCCCTTTAATCTTGTTTTTCATATCATGAATTTCAAGATTATTAGCCTCCCCTTCTTAGATTGAAGACATTATTCATTTTAGACACATTACTTTGTGGCAAGTGCATGATTTCCCAATCATTCTACTTCATCGGGAACCATTTTTGTTCTATGTTGATTGATCCGGTGGATTATTCTTCTTCAGATTATACTGATCCAATATGGTACAATGGTTGTTAGTCTATGGTTCAAAGAACATAACATGCTAAACATAGTGCGTGACTAGCCTTAAGGGACGCGTGGTTCGAAAGAACATCGCGCCGCTGGCATGGGCCGCGCATCCTGCGCAGCTTGCATAGGTCGTGCAGCTTGCGCAGTGATATGAGCCGCGCATCCTGCACAGCTTGCATAGGTCGTGCAGCTTGCGCAGTGATATGAGCCGCGCAGTTATCGCACGTCACGCAGATGGTGTGCAGCTTATCGTATAGGTGTGCAGTTATGTATGGGCCACGCTGCTTGCGAACTGTCAAGTGGAACATCGCATGGTTTGGCGAAGTCCTCATAGGCTGCGACATTTGTGTGCTACAACAGCGGATCGGGTATATGGCGGAGTCCTCATATGCCGCGACATTTATATGTTGCGAAGTTGATAGTAACATCAAATGGTTACGTTACGTGGCATAGCCCAGTTGCAAGTCATTACGACGTATTGTGAGTCGGCACATGAGCGTGGAGTTGGCTGCAACGTTTCGAGTATCTGGAACATCGTGGTAACATAACGCTTGGGCCGTGAATTGGCGGAATGGCATGATTCAGTTTAGCATAGGGTTGTAACGATAATAAAGAAGATAACAGCTGTGGTCCGTTACTCATCCTCTCGCAACATGCTTAAATAGAGGATGCTGGCCAAGGGGACGGACACGATGGAGGAGGCAGATTGTTCAGAGTGCAGAGCATCGTTCTCTGTTATGCGAAGCTTAGAGAGATTTTGTTGCGAGGTGTCCAGATGCTGTGCTGTAGAAGTTGACATTCTCTGTTATATTTTAGCTTTCCTTGCTAATTGTAATTTTTAGAAGAGAGGTCTTAAAGACTTTGTACAGCATGTTGTTTACAGTTGCTGAAGTTGATTTCAGAACCATTTTGTACCATTCTTAAGAGATTAATTGGATCGGTACCCATTGGAGGGGGACCCGGAGACGTAGCCCAGTGGAGGGGGTGAACTCCGTTATCAACTTCTGTTTGTGACTCTCTGTTTCTGTGTTACTTTTTATATCTATTTATCAGTCTCGCTGTTTTCGAGTTGGGTTTTCTCATTCCCGTCGCAGTTGCTGTTCTTTTTATGTTTTAGCTGGGTCTTATTACAGTTCACATTTCGCTTCTGTTTCTGAGCATTTAACTTCTATTAATACAGTTCCATTAATTAACCTATTGCACACATTCTTTCAAACAAACTTTTAATGCACTAAAGTTGAGGTCCTACGGATCATATTTGGTATCAGAGCTAGTTGACTATTGTGCAAGTTTGTGAATGCTTACCAAGTCCAGGTTAAAGCATGGTGAAGGAGAATTAGTTGAAGAAGATCCTGAGATTGGCTCAAGGAGAACATTCTCAAGAACCGTGTCTTCTCCACTAGGGGAAGAAGAAGGACATACAAAAAGGGAAAAAAATGTTATTTCTTAATCTGAGTTTTTAGAGGCTTTTATGAGCATGAAAGCCATGATGGAAATTCTACTCGATGAGCGAGCAGAAAGGAAGAAGAAAGAAGAAGGATCTTCATCCAAAGATGCAGAAGTGAAGTCGGAAGAAAAGGGTAAAGGAGTAGGAGGTGATAGTGATCCTCCTGACACTAAACAGACTTTTTCTTCTTCTCATACTGCAAGTCCTAATATGTCTTATTTCAAATTGGATGTAAAAAT
>LPNX010574687.1:319887-409107 GCA_001517045.1 Pseudotsuga menziesii | reverse complement strand
TATGTGTTCAAGCTACCCATTTAGAAGCCAAGGGTAAGCATGCTAATGATACTTTTGTGAAGAAGTCATTTAAATCTGACAGCAAATCGAAAGGTAAAGATAAGGGAAAAAAGAAGATGGCTACTATTAAGAAAGAGGGTGAAAAGCCTACGTGTTCGCATTATGAGAAGGGACATGATGTCTCTAAGTGTTGGAAACTTCATCCGGAGTTAAGGCCAAAGAAGTACGGAGGAAACAAAGACAAAGGAAAAGAAAAAGCTACTGCAGCAGCTATTCAATACTTGGGATCGGACTCGGGTGATGTAACAAAGGTTACAGCTGTTGGAATCCAAGGTAAGGATAAAAGTATCTCACTTCCCATTGATGCACAATCTAGTTCTAGTGCAAGTACAAGTCTGCCATCTACTTCTAAGCAAAATGATAAAGATAGAAGTGCACTGTTTCATGTTCGTGTCATTGCAAATCACACAAAGATTGATACATTGTTTGATAGTGGTTCACAAGTAAATCTGATATCAGAAGAAGTGGTTAAGAAATTGCATTTAGTTACTGTGCCTCATGAAAAGCCCTATCCTCTAGGTTGGGTTACTAATGATACACGATTGCAAGTTACAAGGAAATGTGTATTAAAATTTGCAATTACTGAAAAGGTTAGGGATGAGGTAGAACTAGATGTAGTGCCACTTGACATTTGTGGAATTGTACTTGGGAGTCCATATTTGTATGACCGGAAAGCAGTATTTTATAGAGAGCAGAATAAGTATCATCTTTTTAAAGAAGGTATGGAATATATTGTACAAGCACATAAGATAAAAACCAATCTAGAAATAGTCTCTGGAGGACAAATGAAGAGGTTGGTAAATGCTAGTAAGAATTTTGTGTTGATGATGGTTAAGATGAAAAATGATGAAGTCTCTAAATCTTTTGAAGAATGTGACCCTAAGCATAAATCTGAAGTGATTGACATCATTTCTGAGTATGATGATTTGTTTCAAGATCCGAAGGGGTTACCACCGAAGAGAGAGATTCAGCATGAGATACATTTGCAGCAGGATGTGCCACTCCCAAACATAGCCATGTACCGGATGTCTGTAATGCAGAATGAGGAGATCAAGAAGCAGGTTCAGGAGCTGATTAAGAAGGGGGTCATCCGGCCCAGCACGTCTCCTTGTGGCCCTCCCATAGTCTTGGTTCCAAAGAAGGATGGTTCGTGGAGGATGTGTATCGACTACAGGGCCCTTAACAAAATCACCATTAAAAACAGGTATCCTCTTCCTCGTATTGATGATTTGCTTGATCAATTGAAACATGCAACTTACTTTACAAAATTGGATCTGCGTAGTGGGTATCATCAAATACGTGTTGCTGAGCATGATGCTTGGAAAATAGCTTTTAAGACGAAACAGGGTTTGTATGAATGGCTTGTGATGCCTTTTGGGCTCTGTAACGCACCTGCTACTTTCATGCAGGTCATGAATGATGTCTTTCGTTCATTCATTGATGATTTTGTAATTGTATATCTAGATGATATTCTTGTGTTTAGCAAGACTTGGGAAGAGCACATTGTCCATGTGAAGAAAATTTTAGATGTACTGAGAAAGGAAAAGCTTTATGTAAAAATGTCTAAATGTGAATTTGCTAAAACTTCTTTAGTATATCTAGGCCATATTATTGGTGGAGGCCACCTGTGAGTGGACCCAGCCAAGGTTGTTGTCATTGTAAACTGGCCACGGCCTAACACCGTTACTGAAATCAGAAGTTTTCTGGGTGCGGTTCAGTATTGGAGGAAATTCATTTTTGGGTTTTCCTCCATTGCTGCACCTTTGCATGCATTAACAAGCGTTAAAGAAATTTTCCAGTGGGGAGGCAAGCATCAGAGAGCCTTCGACACTTTAAAGGAAAATATTAGCACAGCACCAGTTCTTACATTGCCAGATTTGCAGCAGCCATTTGAGATCGAAACCAATGCCAGCAGGTTTGCCATGGGAGTAGTTTTGATGCAAGGAAGGAAGCCAGTTTGTTACCATTCAGAGACATTCTCTACTGCTGTAAGTAACTATCTGACCTATGACAAAGAATTGTATGCTTTCATACAAAGTGTGAAGAAGTGGAAACATTATATCATGGGAAAAGAGACAGTCATACATACTGATCATCAGCCACTTCAATATTTACAATCTCAAACTAAAATACAACAAAGTAGGCATTTAAGATGGATGGGGTTCTTACAACAGTTTCATCTCGTCATTAAATACAAAAAGGGAATTCTTAATAAAGTAGCAAACATGTTATCAAGGCAACCTATGAATGCTTCAATCATTCTTCAAAACAGTTCATTAACACATGAAAGTTATATTGAACAGTATGCAGAAGATAAAGATTTTAAGAAAGTATATGCATCACTTATACATGGTAAACAGGAAGAGAACTATTTTGTGCATGAACAACTATTGTATCATCTCGGTAAACTTTGTATTCCAGAGAAAGAAAGAGTGCATGTGATTCGAGAAGCACATAGTTCATTGATTGCAGGACATTTTGGTGTAAGTAAAACATTATCTGTATTGCAGAATCACTGTTATTGGCCTCAAATACAAGAAACTGTAGCTAAATATATAAGGGGTTGTGTTATGTGTGCAACAAGTAAGCCTAGCAATAGGAAATTGGGTTTGTACACTCCTCTTCCAGTTTCTTCTCGTCCTTGGGAAAGTATTTCTATGGACTTTGTAGGAGGACTACCTATGTCTAGAAAGGGGCATGATTACCTATATGTTGGTGTGGATAGGTTCAGCAAAATGTGTATCTTAATGCCATGTAACAAGCAGATCACTGCTGAACAAACAGCTCATTTATTCTTTCAAAATGTTTGGGTACATTTTGGGCTACCCATGTCTATTGTATCTGATCGAGATTCCCGGTTCTTGGGAAAATTCTGGTCAACTTTATGGGAGCTTATGGACACTAAACTGAAGAAAAGTACAACTTTTCATCCACATACCGATGGGAAAATAGAGGTAGTGAACAGAACAGTGGTTCAGCTGCTCAGAGGATATTGTAGTAAGCATCCTAAACTTTGGGATGAGCAGTTGCAGTATATACAACATGCTTACAATCATGCAATTCATTCTTCCACGAAAAGATGTCCTTTTGAAACTTGTTTTGGTTATCTGCCAAAAACACCGATGGACTTCTCTTTTGGCAAAGATGCAGTGGATGGACATCATGATGCAGATAAAGCTTTAAAGTTCATTCAGAGAATCCAAGCAGTGCAGCAGGCAGTTCAAGAACAGTTGGAGAAGAGCCAGGCAAAGTACAAGGCCAGGCATGATAAGCATCGAATTGATCATGAATTTCAGGTAGGTGACAGAGTTTGGTTACATATCACCAAAGAAAGGATGAAAGGTGAAGGTAAAAAGCTTAAACCTATCAGGTATAGTCCTTTTGAGATCTTGGAAAAGATCGGTACTAATGCTTTTCGCTTGAATTTACCTCCATACATGCAAATTTATTCAATTATCAATGTTGAGAATCTTAAATTGTATGAGCCTCCTATGATCATGGATGAGGAAATTAACATACAGATTCCTTCAGTAGATGATTTGGCACCTAAATATATGAGAGAGTTGCAGGATGATGTCATTCTTGATAGAAATATAAGGACTTCACGAAGGGAGAATGCTGAGCACCTTCGAGTGGGGCTAAAAGGAATGCATCCTAGCAAAGCAAGATGGATGGAGATTGAGAAAGTGAGGGAAACTTTACCCTCACTTACTTGCAGAATGATTCAGGCTTTTGGTGGTCCAAAAGCTCTCCATTGGGGAGGAATGATCCAATGGATTATTCATCTTCAGATTATACTGATCCAATATGGTACAATGGTTGTTAGTCTATGGTTCAAAGAACATAACATGCTAAACATAGTGCGCAGCTAGCCTTAAGGGCCGCGCGGTTCGACAAAACATCGCGTCGCTGGCATGGGCCACGCATCCTGCGCAGCTTGCATAGGCCGTGCAGCTCACGCAGTGATATGAGCCACGTAGTTATCGCATGCCGCGCAGATGGTGCACAGCTTATCGCATAGGTGCGCAGTTATGTATGGGCCATGCCGCTTGCGAACCATCAAGTGGAACATCGCATGGTTCGGCGAAGTCCTCATAGGCTGCGACATTTGTGTGCTGCGATGGCGGATCGAGTATATGGCGGAGTCCTCATATGCCGTGACATTTATATGATGCGAAGTTGATAGTAACATCAAACGGTTACGTTATGTGGCATAGCCCAGTTGCAAGTCATTACGACGTATTGTGAGTCGACACATGAGCATGGAGTTGGCTGCAACGTTTCGGGTATCTGGAACATCGTGGTAACATAACGCTTGGGCCGTGACTTGGCAGGATGGCATGATTCAGTTTAGCATAGGGTTGTAACGATAATAAAGAAGATAACATCTGTGGTCCATTACTCATCCTCTCGCAACATGCTTAAATAGAGGATGCTGGCCAAGGGGACAGACACGGTGGAGGAGGCAGATTGTTCAAAGTGCAGAGCATCGTTTTTTGTTATGAGAAGCTTAGAGAGCTTTTGCTGCGAGGTGTCCAGATGCTGTGTTGTAGAAGTCGACATTCTCTGTTATATTTTAGCTTTCCTTGCTAATTGTAATTTTCAGAAGAGAGGTCTTAAAGACTTTGTACAGCATGTTGTTTACAGTTGCTGAAGTTGATTTCAGAACCATTTTGTACCATTCTTAAGAGATTAATTGGATCGGTACCCATTGGAGGGGGACCCGGAGACGTAGCCCAGTGGAGGGAGTGAACTCTGTTATCAACTTCTGTTTGTGACTCTCTGTTTCTGTGTTTCTTTTTATATCTGTTTATCATTCTCGATGTTTTCGAGTTGGGTTTTCTCATTCCCGTCACAGTTGCTGTTCTTTTTCTGTTTCAGCTGGGTCTTATTACAGTTCGCATTTCGCTTCTGTTTCTAAGCATTTAACTTCTGTTAATACGGTTCCATTAATTAACCTATTGCACGCATTCTTTCAAACAAACTTTTAATGCACTAAAGTTGAGGTCCTACGGATCATTGATCATCCTACCTCATTCGGTAATACATTTTTTTATGATAATAAAATTTCATTTCACCACACTTTTATGGATCATAATAAAAAGTCAATTTATATCAACTAAGTGATATATATATATATATATATATATATATATATATATATATATATATATATATATATTCAAATACTTCTACCTATTTTAAACCATTTTTAAGTGTAATTGTACAAAGGAAACTATTTATAATTTTATATAATTTCCCCCCCAAAAAATTATAGAAGATATTATATTAATCAAGATATAAAACTGTACAAGATCATCATTTTACCAAGGATCCAACTTGTAAAAAAATTATCACAAACTTAGACATCTATAGTCTATCCCAACTCTAGCAATTCAAAAAAAAACAAAAAACAAAGCGTATATAACATCTACAAAAAAAACATCATTACCATCTCTAGAAAGTCAGCCAAAAAACAATCCATAGCTACAACAGAGCAATAACACGTCCACAAATAACATACATAGGCCAAGGATCCTCCCACTGAATAAATCTACTTCAAACATGTGTCATCGCCTTTGAGGATACTAAACAGACTTCACAACCATCTCCAAGCAGTCAACTAAAACACAATCCAAAGCTACAATAGAGAAATACAATTCTACAGAAAATATGCATAATCCAGGTACCTCCCCTCTGAAAATAACTACTTCAAACATGTGTCACAACCTTCGTGGTTTCCCATCACGAAAGGGACCAAAAATATATATATAAGTAAAACACTGTGAAGAAAAAACATTGTCCACAACTACAACATATCCCACAGAAAAATTCCATGAGAGACACAGCACAGGAACTGCATTGGAACTATATTTTCATGTATCTCTGTCAAACAGTAAGAAGCTACAAAGTAGGGTCCAATGCTTCCTTCAGAAGATCACCAAAGAATCCCTTAGAAAAATAGGAGTGAACCCCAGGATACCATCAATCCATCCAACCATTCTACAAATTGAATATGACCTTATGGAAGAGAAAGAACATATTTGGACAAGAAATATACTAACCTATTGAATTCCTTGGAAACTTGGAAAAAGAGAATTCCAAAGAAGAATTCTTGCATAGATCTTATTTTTCTTTTCCACCACCCAAGTTGAAGGACATTTAAGCCATCCTCCCCCTTTGTCCAATCAATAATAACATAGAAGTATCCTCTAATAATCAACTATAGAACCCCCTTTGAATGGGAAAAGAAAAGAAAGCCCCAAAGAGCTAAAATATCTGCTCTAGTATTGGAACCAACCCCTACCCCCTAAATTAAGTTTGAAAGAGTGGCTTGCAGGCATTATGGTATGAATGGGAGTCCCATCCATCCAAATAGTGTTTTGGGTCTATGTTCACACCTAAGTAGTCTAGTTAGTTAGATTATATTGTTAAATAATATGCATGTTGAGAATCTCCATGTAAGGAAGTTAGATCTATATTTGACTTTGTCTATCTGTGGATTCTCATGAACTCCTTTATGAAGACTAGCAATCCTCTTTATAATGCAAGTTAATATTTTATTCTCTGAATTAATTTCTCTGATCTGAGTGCTTTTAAGCTTATGATTTTTTAGAGGTAAGGCTCTCGCCTCATCTATGATCCATATTGAGGATCAATAGGTATCATAGAAGTTCACTTTTGACACCTAACCCGCCCACCCATCCCTTCTATAGATTTTCTCTTTTCAACTTTATGGGTGATTCCCTAAATCATGTCCTCCTTTCTTTTATTTTTTACATCAGAGTCTGGTCTACCCTCATAACACCCAACTCATCATTTTTGTGCAAGATGGGGCCACTCCTTCTAGATCGCTCTGCCACATACTAGTATTCTTAGCTCACTCATTCTCCCACACTTCCTCCCAATACACTCATTTCAGCTTTGTTTATCTCGTTTTTCCATTACACCATTTCCCTAACCCCTAGTTTTCTTTTACCTAACACCTAAACCTCCACTGCTCTAATCCTTTTATTCTCACCTACCTTGCAAGTTTTGGATAACCACAAATGGTTGCTCATTGTTCATATCAAGCCACTCTCACAGATTGCATCCTCATAGCTATCACCTTGCCCAACCTCAGTCCCGTGGCCCTCAACTAATATACAAACAAACTGTCATCCCCAACATCATCATGTGCCTTTCCCTCATGCTCCCACTTTTCACACATCTATGATCTAAAGCTATCATCCTCCTCATCCCCTCGCATTTACCCTAACTATTCCATATCACACCTAGATCTGTGTTCCAGTTCTACAGCTTCTACAAATCCCACCAACTCTAAAGAAAGAATCATCCTAGCTGCCATTTTGTCTCCTTCTCCTATGTTGCAGCTATTATTGGGCCAAATCTAGCTTCCCCAAGATTTGTATCACCATTCTCCTCTCCCATGCCTTATCGCTCTCTCTCCAAGCTAAGACATTCCATACCTTCTATATTTCTTTTATTTATTTGCCTCTTCCCTTACAACCCATCTTCTAATTCCATATTTCATTTATTTATTTACCATTTCTCAATTTCATTCAACTGCCTGATCTTATTCTGTCGCCTGATAAGTCATACCAAAAGTTGTTGCTCTCTTTTTCTCTCATAGTTTCCTTCTCCCCATCAATTCCTTCTTCGTTGCCTCTTTTTCTCACCATGTTACCATTGCTTCTCTCTCCCATTGTATTCTTCCTTTCCCAAACCACTTGCATTACGAAATACGCATTAAAACTTTTCCCACACCATCATCATTGACTTTCACATGCTTTCCCTTTTTACATACATAACTTTTTTTAAATCCCACTCTTTTCCCTAACTCATACCCTATTTAGATATATTCTCATCTCATAGCATAATTCAACCCGGCGCAATCCATTTGATAGTGTTTGGGGTTCTAAGTCTTCCAGCATTGCAACAATTGCTTTTATTTTCAGGTTTTCATCTCCAATATCAATTTTGTCATTTGCACCAGTTTCAATAGCTCCATCTAGAAGCTCTTCTAGGGCCTCTTTTACTTTCAGTTCCTGATTATTATTTTGTTTTTGGGGTTTTCCAATATTCCTAACCACATGCTTCAACTATGTTCTCTTTCATAGGGAGAGCCTAAGTTTTTAGTTTCAACAGTACATGAATTTCAACACCAGTAGTTTTGGTTCTGTTAGTGGACAATATTTCCAATCTAGTTTTGGTTCTCTTAGTGCATAGTTTCGCCTTTCCTCAAGACATCAATGCATCTCTACTTTGGTCATCTTCTTAGCATCACAACTATTTACTTGCAGCACACATCATATCACTACATAGGATTACTTTCAATTTTGCACAAGGATTATCTTCAATTTTCATTCATGGGGCATCAATGAGTCTCCATCCTCTCCATATATGCGACACAACACACTGATAAGATAGGTGTCTCCACCCTCTCAATCTCAGTCGCATTCACTGGAAAGAGAGGTGTCTCCATTGTCCAGTCTCGGCAACAACAATCCTTTGTGTATCAATCGAACTTGCAACTTATTAGCATCCATGGAATCCTACACTCATTCAAAAGTGATCTCACACTTCAACTTAGAGGAGGAAAGCAAGGATGCTTTCCACTTCAATCAAGAAAGTAGGGACACTTTCCACTTCAACCAAGAGGAATTGGTATGAATGGGAGGCTCATACATCCCAATAGGGTTGTGGGTCTATGTTCACACTTAAGTAGTCTAGTTAGTTATATTATATTGCATGTTGATAATATCCATGCAAGGGAGTTAGATCTATATTTGGCTTTGTCCATACATGGACCCTCATGTACTCCTTCAAGGGATAGAAACCCTCTTCACAATGCAAGTTAATACTCCATTCTCTTAATTAGTTTTTATGATCTAAGTAATTTTAATATTATGAGTTCTTATAGGTGAGGGTATAACCTCACCTCAAATCCATATTATGGATCACATTAATATGCACATCCCAGCCCCACAAGAACCTTCCATCCCTTGGAAAGCCCCATCAAAATCTCCAAGCGCATATATAGGATTTACCTCGAGAGGACTCACAAATCTTATCTTTACATCAATCTAATTCCATGGATCAAATTCTGTGAAGGATCCCAAGACGGTCACTGCCACTGAATGAACAAGGCCTGAGATGCTGAAATAAAACCCTAATCTTATGATTCCATATTTTCTAATAGACAAAATGATGTAGTTCATTGAACTTGTTCTTTGGCATATCTAGCCACTTCCTCCAACTATGAGCATATGAGTACTGGGATTTGGAAACCTTGCAGGACATTTCTAATACCCTGGGGGATTTTGTGAAAGTGGCGGAGAAAACCAAACTTCAAAGATACACAACCTTTTCCTGCATCTGTGTATACATGGACCTATCGAAAGAACTGCTAGAGGCAATAAGTCTGAACTGGGAGGACGAACAATGGATCCAACCAATTGACTATGAGCAACTATCATTTCGATGCTGGCAAACCATGAATATGGGAACTTAGGAAGGGATTTCCCAAAGTCATTCCATCAGCAGCCCAATCCTAGTCAGCGAGGTGAGCTCAATGAGGAAGGGTTTTCTCAAGTCAAGAATCAAAGGAAAAACAAGGCAGGTGGCCCCCCAAAACCGTGGAAGGATCCTAAGGAGAAACACCCTTGCCACATAAAGGCATCAAATGCAAATCTTCGGAGGAGGAGATGAAGAGGGGAAGGAAAACGAACAAGCAACGCATAGCAGTAGTAGGTGTAAAACTCATCGAATCAGGCCAATACCCAACTATCAGGGAGGCATTCTCTGAAGTAAACAAAGTTACCCAATGAATATAGTATCATGGAATATTAGGGGATGCAAGCATCATAGGAAGTGGAATACATTATCTAGAAAGATCAAGCAAGAGTTGTCGGATATCATTTTCCTTCAAGAAGCTAAATGCAGTACAGAAGGGATCGAAATAATCAGGGATAAGATCTAGGAAGGTAGCAGTATAATGGCTCTTGATGAAAATGGTATGGCTTGGGGAATAGCTATCCTATGGCAACCAAATGTGGTCGAACTCAAGGAGTGACAAGCTAACCAGTTTTCATTAATGGAATATTTCCAGTTACTTGACACAGGATTCAAGGGCTCTTTGATGAATGTGTATGGACCCAGTGCTTTTCCTCAGAAACAAGATTTCCTGGAGTTCTTGAGGCGGGTCCAAGGTCTAATAGGGGAAGGGAACTGGATAATAGGAGGGGACTTTAATCTCATCATTAACCTAGGGGAAAATAAGGGGGGCAAATGGTTTCTGGATAAGTATCAGGAGGCCTTCTATGAATTTCTAACCCTTAGTTCCTTGATTGATGTAGAGATTGGAAATGGATGGTTCACTTGGAATAACAAATGAGGAGGGGATAACCTTGTTTCCTTGAGGCTCAACATATTTCTGGTTTCTAATCATATAGTGCATGGCACTAGGTATATTATGGCCAATGTTCTTCTAGCGGCGGTCTCAGATCACTAGCCCATTTGCCTCAACTGGGATTGGTCGAATGCAATCTTGAGCAAGCCCTTCAGATTTGAGCAGTTCTGGTTGGAGCATAAGGACTTTAAAGATCTTGTTGCTCACTGGTGGCAGGAGCTAGTTCCCCCTCTAGGCACCGTGATGTATCGTTTCCAACAAAATCTTAAGGCCCTCAATGTTAGAATCTGTACATGGAATAGGGAGGAG
This sequence comes from Pseudotsuga menziesii, assembly GCA_001517045.1. Taxonomy (NCBI): domain Eukaryota; kingdom Viridiplantae; phylum Streptophyta; class Pinopsida; order Pinales; family Pinaceae; genus Pseudotsuga; species Pseudotsuga menziesii. The sequence goes on along the minus strand of LPNX010574687.1, from coordinate 398,327 downwards.
TTTGGTAATATTTTCGAGGATAAAAAGCGATTGATCAGTGAAATTGAGCTTATCAATAAGAAGGGAATGGAAGAGGGATGGGAAAGGGACACAAAGGTCAAAGAAAAGGACCTATTGTGTCAATTGGAGGCCAGGGAAAGACAGGAAGGAATATTCTGGAAACAAAAGTCAAAGACAAAGTGGCTGCAGGAAGGGAAAAGCAATACTAAGTTCTTCCACAACTAGGTTATCCAGAACAGAAGCAGCTCAAAAATACAAAAACTCAAAAGAGCGGATGGGAATCGGGTGGAGACTAGAAGGGATATAGAGGAGGAGTTGGCCCAACACTTTGCCGGAATCCTCACTAAGGATGGGGGAGATACGAGGAGGGATATATCTAGAATCACTAGGATTATTCTTAAAGTGGTAACCAGAGAAAACAATGACTTGCTTATTAATCTTGTCGCTATGCAAGAGGTGGAGGAAGCAGTTCAATAGATGGCTCTAGGGAAAGCTCTGGGACCCGATGGCTTCACATTAAATTTATTCCACTTTTTCTGAGAGCTCATTAAGGAGGAAGTCTTAGATATTGTTGAGGAATCTAAAAGCAAAAGGGGAGACCTAAAAGCTTTCAATGCAACTTTTCTTACTCTAATTCCCAAAGAGGTGGGTGCAGACAGCCCTGACAAGTTTAGACCCATAGATCTGTGTAATGTGATCTACAAAATCATTTCTAAGGTCATTGCAGATCGTTTGAAGCATATTCTCCCCACCTTGATCAACTCTGAACAATCTGGGTTTGTGGAGGGAAGACAAATTCTAGATGGAGTCATCCTGGTCCATGAAGTAATGCACTCTCTAAAAAGCACTCGTAGGTCGGGCATGATGATCAAACTTGACGTTGCAAAATCCTACGATAAACAAAGTTAGCAGTACATGGACAAGATGTTGGAGGCCTTTGGGTTTGGTCCTGAGTGGGTGGAGTGGGTCATGAGTTTGGTTTCGACCCCCTTCTTCAATATCATCCTGAATAGGTCTCCAACCATAGTGATCCACCCGTCTTGGGGTATAAGGCAAGGTGATCCACTGTCCGTATTTCTCTTTATTCTTGTGGTCGAGGGGCTAAGCTGGATCATCAAGGATCAAGCGGGGACTGGGGAGTTAAGGGGTCTCAGAATCCATGAGGGAATGGACCCCCGAACACATCATCAATTTGTAGATGACACCATGCTCATGGGGCACCCTTCAGTCCAAGAAGATTGAGCCTTCAAAAGGATCCTAAACCTCTTTGTAAGGGCCTCGGGCTTGGCAGTTAATGCAAATAAATCCCAGGTTTTTTTCCTTAAAACAACCCCTATTGTCCATAGGAATATCGTTCGGATTCTAGGTTTCACCAGAGGACTGATGTCTTCCAAATACTTCGGGATACCCCTTGGGATGGGGAAGTTGAAAAAATCCTCGTGGCAAGACCTCCTGGATAAAATGAAGCAGAGACTCTCTAGCTGGGCTCTTCGACCTTTAAATATTCCTAGCAGAATGGTTCTGGTGAAAGCAGTCCTTCAGGCTATGCCTATCTATCTCTTTTTGGTTATTTCAGCTCCAAAATCTGTTCTTCGTGAGATCTGGAATTTGCATAGGAATTTCTTGTGGGGCCAAAGGGAGGCGAAGACTAAGTTCGCACTAGTAAGATGGGAAGGGATATGTCGCCCCAATGGGGAGGGGGGTTTAGGTCTTCGGGATCCTGAGGTTAAGGCCGAAATCTAGGGAGGGGAATATTGGTGGCGATGGTGCAATCATATGGTTGGACCTTGGGTCAGGATTTGGCATATCAAATACACCAAAGATAGGCCCAAAGACCAATTAGTGCGGCTCAATGAGGAACAACCTAGATCTCCTATATGGATGAAAGCAGTTAGTGGCCACAAGATTGTACAAGAGCACTGCTTTTGGGAGATAAGAGATGGAGAGAGTGAAAAAATTTGGGATGACTCATGGAATCAACTTCCCGAATTGGGATCAGACCTAAGGTGGAGGCGCATCCGTGAGAGAGGACTTACGGAAGGCAGGGAGAAAGTGAAGCATTACTGGGGAAATTCGGGTCGGATGGGTAGCAGCAGTGGAACTTCCAAGTTGGGGATGGTCCAATCAATGATGAGGACCTGTGGTCTTTCCAAGAGGATCCCCAAATGTGTTTCATCAAGACCAGGGAAGGGTCGGATATCCTAAGATGGGGCTGCTCAGAGAGGGGTTCCTTCAGCATTAAGGAGGCTTACAACATCAGGATAGGTAACCAAGAGGAGGGGGATGAGATATGGAAGAAACTCTGGGATACTAATCCCTGTCCGAAGGTCGCAATTTGTTTTTGGCTCATGGTTAAGGGAATAATCCTCACAGGATAAAACCTTCGTCGACGAGGGGTCTAAGGCCCATCCCAGTGTGTCTTATGTCTTCAGGACGAGGAAAGCATGGGGCATCTGTTCGATAGTTTTATGTTCTCCATGACCATCTAGGATAATGGGGCTATGGGATTTAGGAGGAGTGATAGTAGAAGAGGGAAATTGTCCCAAACGTTGCATGATTGGCACCCTAAAGATTTTAAGAACCACATCCTTCGCACTCTATGGGGGGATTTCCCAAGGATGGCATTATGGTGTATCTGGAAAGAAAGAAATGGATGGATCTTCTAGGATAAGAGCCACATGATTGAAGAGGTTTGGAAGACACTAGTTGACAACCTTCTATCCACTATTCGAAGCATGCAATGGAATGATCAGGATAAGATTATTCCAAGAGAGGAAAGCCATGTTACAGATGCATGGGGCTTGAACAAATCTCAAATGGAATGTCTTCGGAGGAGAAACAAGTTTTGTAGACCCTCAAGCCCAGCCTCATGGTCTCCACCCCCGCCNAGGAAAGCCATGTTACAGATGCATGGGGCTTGAACAAATCTCAAATGGAATGTCTTCGGAGGAGAAACAAGTTTTGTAGACCCTCAAGCCCAGCCTCATGGTCTCCCCCCCCGCCTCAGGTGTTCAAGTTGAAATTTGATAGGGCTTCCAGAGGAAATCATGGGCTTGCTGGTTATGGAGTAGTCTGTCAAGACTCAATAGGGAAAATTTAGAATATTTTCTATGGTGCCATTGGAATTTATACCAATAATTCGTCCGAGTTGGAAGGCCTAATACGAACCTTTAAATGTATGATTAGGGAGGGGTGGTTTCCAATGATTATTGAAGGGGATTCCAATATTATGATTCAGATGGCTCGTTGCCTGGCAAATGGGAGGAAAAGTGAGAGAATGTGATCTAGCTGGTGATTAGCTAGCCAAATTGACACCCTCTGTACCCTGTTGGTTGAACACTCAGCCATATCTTTCTGCCATGTTCGTCATGAGGCCAACAAGGTGGCTAACATGTTCGCCACTGAGGGCGTGGAGGGAGGTACGGTTCACCATAGTGATACGTTGGAATATTTTTCATGGCGGAAGGTGGGCTCCGTAGTGCAGGCAGCTGGAAGCTCGCGATCATGACACAAGGCCATGGGTGGAGGCTCATGCGAGTAGGAGCAGGGATGATGACAAGGATCTGATGACAGCCCTGTACGATCCGGAGCCATGCCATGTGGGCTCATGTGGATAAAAGGACTAGCTCATTGGAGCCAAGCCTTCAATGTCTTGTCTAGGTACGGCCTCATTGGCGACGGGATGGGTAAGGAGGAGTCGTATTTGCAAAGAGATATGTTCTTAAAGGTCGAGAGGATGTTTAGTGCAGGCCATAGTACGAAGGGAGATGAAGGTATGATTGGGATGATGAGTACAAAGTAGTTTGGGTTATGATGGACCCTACTACCTTATATTCGGGATAGACTTCACCACCTTGCATCCGCATTTGAGGAGGTTTCTTTGCTATCAGTTTCTTGGAACTAAGTGCAGCGAGTCTTCAACCGTAGGACCCAGTGGTTATTGTTGTTCTGAGAGAATTTGGGGAAAAAATTCCTGGCCATCCTACACTCATGGCACCCAAACGTGTTGTGAGAGGTGATATGGGTCCGGAGGAGGCCCCAACTGCAAATCGTAAGAAGGGGAAGAGGGTCATGAGGTAGGCAGGGGAGTACCGACAAGCAACAAGGGCTCAATTGCATGCTTAGGAAGCAGCGTATTTATTTAAAGAGCATGTTCCTTTGGTTTTTCGCATGGAAACTTAATGAGTCGTAGGAAATTTGTGGGACGAAGTCAAGATCATGCATGTTGAGGATTTGCACCGTGAGGTGGAAGACTGGGTCGTCGAACCAGGAAATACGGTGGGGCGAGTGGCAGCCTATGACCGCATGCTCATGTTGTACTGGGTCAATATGAACCTTTTCTCCCACTCTTTTGTAGCTAGGCACATTAAATGGGAAGGGGATGAGGATCTCGCAAAAGCGTGGAAGGAGCATAATGGCAACTGTCGCCTTATGCATAAGAAAATTGATGTTATTGTAGCTCACATGGGGATCTCGTTCTACTCGACAAGGCTGGTGCAAGAACAAGTTTCTCTCCCTCGAGGGTTAGGGAACCGACTGGATAATGCTTGCCTCGACAACGTTGTTGGGGACCTTGCCAAGAAGGCTCAATGAGGCAAGACCCCTTCTACAACCACTGCTACTCGCTTCCAAGCTGGGAGCCTTTGATTTGGGTTGGGTCTGTGTTTCTTTTCTGTGCTTATTTCCTGTGTATGTCGTCTAGTCATCGACTGATAAGTGTTAAGGTTTTATCAATCCATTCGTTTCAATATATGTATCTTGGGATAATAGAGGCAAAAGAAAGCTGCTCTATTTTTTGGGATAAGGGGAATCTTTTTTATCATATGGTAGAGTTGGTTAGGAGTTAGACAAGAGCTGGTAGTGATCTTTGAAGCTATGTCAATATTGCACTCATGGACATATCAGACATGTAATTATGCATATTTGAAGTAATATATTGTTTTATTTACAAAAAAAAAGATGCACATCCCAGCCCCACAAGAACCTTCCATCCCTTGGAAATCCCCATCAAAATATCCAAGGGGATACCTAGGATTTACCTCGGGAGGACTCACAAATCTTATCTTTGCATTAATCCAATTCCATGGATCAAATTCCATGAAGCATCCCAAGACACTCACTGCCACTGAATGAACAAGGCCTGAGATGCTGAAATAAAACCCTATTCTTATGATTCTGTATTTTCTAATAGACAAAATAATGCAGTTCATTGAACTTGTTCTTTGACATATCTAACCACTTCCTCCAACTATGAGCTTATGAAATTATAACCCATTGACCTGGAAACTTTAGAACACCTCTAAATTCCCTCTAGGCCTGCTTGGTGAAGGGATGGTGGATCATAAGCAAGTGATCCAGAGATTCGTTATTTTGTCTACAAAGACTACAAACACTTGGGCCTTGACTCACTCTGTTCACATAATTGTCCCAAGTTAAGATTATATTTTCTAGATAAATCCAAGTAAAAATATTTAACTTTAGTGGGCACGACCACTTCTAAATAAAAGGAGACCACCGTAAAATGTTATCTAGTATAATGTTCTGAGTCAATGCAAATGGATTCATAGGAAATCTTGGTTTTTACTTAACCATCCACAACATTCCATGAATAGGTCAAAGAGTCGTCCTCATTGGAGAAAAAAAAAATCCAAAAATGTCTTACCCCTCAGGTAAAAGTATTACATTCCTCAACTAAGGGTCCTCCCAAATATAAATGAAAACCTTCAATACATGCCTAACCATAAAAAAAGGGATACTCACATGATCCAACGTGTAGAGAACCATATTCCTAACCATAGTGTAAATAAGGGCATGTAATATCTTGTAACAAGAATCTCCACCTACCCAGGGATCATCCCTTATCAACACCTCGTTTCCATTACCAACCAGCCAAGCCATCCATTTCCAAACAATTGGCAAGGCTCTAACAAGACCATTCAAGAATAAAGAGACAATGATAATCCTTTTGGGATCCATCTTGATCCATTGTTCAACTTAGAACAAATTCCTAAGATACTAGTCCTTTAGTACCTCGCTCCAAACCCCATCCTCGACTAAGAATATCCATAAAATTTTGGCTACTAAGCCTTGTTCCAAAATTAAAAATGTTCTTTAAGCCCCATCCTTTTGAACCTTTGGGTTTGGTAAGAAATTTCTAGTTTACTAAGTGGATGCTCCCCGTGTCCTTCTTCCCTGGCCACAAAAAATAGAAACACTTCTACCTAATTTTCTCAAGGATGGACTTACAAATTTTGGCCAAGGACTTCCAACACATTGGAATCCCTTCAAGGATAGAATTTATAAGGATGATTATGCCCCCCATTGAGATACATCTATGATACTAGTGTTCGATTCTTTTCTCAATTTTCTTGGCTAACAAAACCCAATCACAAGTCTTGTAGACGTTAAGTTTCAAAAAGAACTCCAAGTACTTCATGCTCTCCTTCAAACTCAAGAATTTAAACTGCATCACGTTTTGAATGCCAACAACTAGCATAAGATCAATTTCATTCTAAAGCATAAGGGATTTGATGATGCTAACTTCCATTCCTGAGGCCTTGCAGAAACAATTAAGCAAATTCCAATAAGCTGACCATTCCTCCAGAGATCCATTGCCAAATAATAGCACATCGTCCACAAAGAGAGAGTGGGTTAGATGAACTCAAGAGGATACTTTAACTCCCATTATGCTTCCCTCTTATTTGGATTTTATGATGAGCCTGCTAAGACCTTCCACCACTAGGAGGAATAGAAGGGGGGAGAGTAGGAACCCCTACCTCAGCCCTCTAGAGATTTTGAAAAATATGTGGGGTTTTCATTCACCAACACCGCATAATTATCTAATCTTACGCACCGCATGATCCAGTTGGTGGCCTCCAAAAAAACCACTACTACCACTCTATCATAAGCTTTTACCAATTCCAACTTTAACTGATCAAGATAACCTATTTATGGATTTTAATAGAATGCATAGCCTTTTGGGCCACCACAATAGTATCCATAACTTGTCTATTATGGAGAAACCTGAACTGTTGCTCATACATGTACTAGAATTTGACAAAGAAAGCTTGATTATGTTCGCTGTAACTTTTGCAATGATCTTATAAACCACATTACACAATGATATATGTTCGAAATCATAAAAGGGTGAAGGATTTGAATTTTTTGAGATCAACACTAAAAATGGAGCATTGAGGGCACCTATAACTTGGCCCTTGAGTTTGGATTCCTCAACCACTTCCTTAATATCAATACCAACAAGATCGAAGAAATCCATGATGAACTCCATAGACCACTCATGAGGCCCATACTTTTAGCTCTAGCCAATTTGCTCAATGATTTTGTAATTTCCTCTAAAGTTCTCATCTTCATTGGAGAAACTCTGAAATTCCTAGATCACTCTCAATTGATGATCATTTAAACTTATAAAAATAACTTGATTATTTATTCTAATAATGTTAAATCCCAATTCTATTAAAACAAATTAAAATAATTAATCAATATTGAAATTTTATAGAAATTACAACTTTCTAAGACTTGCATACTATAACATGAATTTAATATTTTGAAAATAATTTAGTTAATACCATGCATATTTTTCATTTTGCTTATTGTTCAATAAATTGGGTCTATTATCAAGTTAAATAACTTTCATAAATAATATTCGTGGATGATCGGAGTTTAAAGTCTTCCCTTTTCTAACAAATACGTTGATAAGTTAAACTTTTAATAAGTTCTTTAATATTTGTGAATATATCAATTTAAATTCCATCTATTAATATAATAAAAAAATATAAACTATTAATTTATATAATTAATAAACATATTCACAATTTAAATTCCATCTATTAATATTATAAAAATTAATAAACTATTAATTTATATAATTAATAAACATAATTTAAAAATAATAAGTATTGATGTATATAAAGATAAAATATTTTATGAATAATTTTTGTTATCTAAATTAAAATATTTTATGAATAATTTTTGTTATTTAAAATAAAATATTTTATGAATAATTTTTGTTATTTAAAATAAAATATTTTTATGAATAATTTGTGTTACTTATTTAATAATGTATTGAATTTTCTAAAAAATTTTTCAATAAAATTTTGTATTTTTTTAATTTTGTTTAAAAAATATTTAATTAATTTAATTAATCTTTAAATTTTTATAAATATAATTAAGAGTAAATTAAATAACAAATTATATATATCTTAGAAGAAAGCATAACCTAACTTCAAAAAATGGTATTTATTATTCTACATTTTCTCTTTTTGGTGAAAATACAAATAGAAATTTTTTTCAAAACTATAGTTAAATTCAAAAATCCAAAGTGAACTTCTACATAATTCATTATTAAGTTTATAAATAAGGGAGGATAATAAGTACCCAAACCAAATTTGAAGGTTATGTTTTTTTTTTATTTTCTTAATTTCTAAAAATATAGAAATTTATTTTTAATAAAATAGATATTTTAATTAGTTAAAAAATAAAAATATAATTTTTAATAAAACAAATATTTTGATTATTATTTATATTTTCAATTAATTATGTTTATAAAAAAAGTAAAAGACTAGTTAAGTCATTTAAACGCTTCTTACATTTATTTATTTTTATACATCTTGGATCTCGGATGTATTGATAACGAATTCTCGTCGTAAAAAATTAATTATATTAATAAAATAATATATATAAAAAAGTTTACTCATGTTGCATTTTTTTATTATGATTAAATATCCACCAAAAAAAATCGATACATAGTACCTTGCATTTACATTGTTCTTAGAATATTTTAATTTTGTTATCTCTATTTTCAAAATAATTTTTATAAATTTTAATTTATTACTTTTAAAAACCTTATAATAACTTTATTATTTTAAATTTAATACGATTTTTAATATTTTTAAAATTTTAAAAATAATAGTTTAAAATATTATTTTAATATTTTGAATATTTAAGATATTTTTAATGGTCGTCTTTTCTAAAAACATGATTAAATAAAAAACATGTTTTTTAAGTATGGATGTTTCACAATGTTAAGAACATTCTATTGAGTTTTAGTGTGTAGAAGTTTAGAACTATAGGTATATCTTTTTGAATGGGCATCCACCTTTTACTTATTTTAAGATTATTATGAAGTAATTGTCTTATTTTTTTTTCATTTACAATAATTTCATAATAATCTTGAAGGTAGATTGAATAACTACTTAAAACATATATGAGCCAGTTCTAAACTTCTACACACTCCAGAATACAAAACTCCTTAAAATAATTTATACAAAACACTTTATTTAGAAATGTATAATTACTATATCTAAATATTTTTAAGCTTGTGGTACAAGTTTATAATTCCTTGAATCAAGAATATGGCTCAAATTTTTCATGCTTCTAAGCAACCACATTTTTATCCTTTGTTAGTTATATATATATGCCACATTTTTATTTATATCTTAAAGTTGGCTTTATCAATCATAGAGAGTGATTAATTTTTTGAGGTGCAACTTTTATTTAAATTTAGCACTGGGTTTGCATCTCAAGAGATTTGATCCCTCTAAACTCTAGGTAAAGCCAAAGTTAATGAATCTATACTGGTAATACCTCAATTTCACATACTAAAAATGCACATTTAACTATTTTTGAAAAATAATAATACCTCAAATTCACATGGTAAAAACTTCCATTTAACTATTTTTAAACAATAATAATACCTCAGATTCACATACTAAATACACCCAGTTTAACTATTTTTGCCTGTGTAGATCCATTTCCAAAATGTTTCTTTTAATCTCCTTTTTAGAAAAACCTAAATTAACAATTAAAAAAAACTAAATTAACAAATTCCGAAATTTTAAAAAAACTAAGAACGGTTAAGTTAACCTTCCTCTCACGGTTCTAACATGTTTATTGAAATGTTAAGTTTGGTGAACGTAAATTTTTACAATACAAAATATCACATCTTGTCGAGTTCCTAAGGATTTACTGAAGGATCTACAGTGAAATTGTATGTTTACTGAAGGATTAACAGTTCCTACTAATTAGAATTCAGAGTGATTTTAAGAGCTGTCAACGGCTTTTTAATATGAATACAGTAAACACAAAATAACCAAGGCTAACGAAAAAAGAAAAAAGGTAAAGTTGAGTTTTCTAACCTTCACCAGTTCCGACGAAGACATTGCAACGAGAGTCAACCGGAGTAAGCACCAGCTTTGTCCCGTTCAGCAGAGTCTGATTGCTGTTCACATCTTCCACCGCCAATTCTAAAGCTGTCTTTGCCACTCTCCCAATTACAGAATTATATGCAAAAAGGGCACCGACATTGACAACAGGAGGCCTTGTGTTTGTGCAATAACTAGGAATCAGTACTGAAAAAGCTACGACCAGAACGACTAAATAGTAATCATGGGAATGCACCAAGCGCCGCATGTTGAAGTATGCTATTCAACGTTCTGATTTGAAAGGGATCCCGATAATCACACGGCGTAAGGCAATAAATCTGAGGGAGAATTTTAGGCTTCCAAGTTCCCGATGTCCTGCCATGGAAGAAGAATGAAGATGACGAGGAGATTGTATCAATGCATTTGGAGGTCAAAGACATTTAAACATCACTTTTCAAATCCATTAAGACAGTGTCCGTTTCCATAGAAAATCAAAACATAACTCCTAGGTTTCGAAGTATTACACACATTTAATTCGAAGAAGGCAAAACGAAAGAAATTTCAACTTTCAAGTGAAGAAAGTCAAGAATCGATACCTAAACTTCAAAGAACTTCCAGCAAACAGGCAAGTATGAACAATAAATGTCAAATTATCTGAGCATGATTGTCTAGCTGGATTGAACATTAAAGATACATTTCTATTTTATCTGAGCATGATTGTCTACCTGGATGGAACATTAAAGATCCATGTCTACAGCTTCAGAATTTTCTTAAGGCTAACAATAGACATTAAATAACAAATTTAACTCAGGCTCACAACTGAAAATAAAGATCCCTGACAATGGCTTCTGAATGCACAAGCCTTAATACGGCAAAGATTATAATAGGCTAGCACTTTTAAACCTACGGTCAAATTAGCTGTTGGGCTTAGGAATATTGTACAGCCTTCAAAGTTGAGACTGGACATTGGAGAATCGCATTTTTTCTAGCATCAAGACTTTTAACTACTCAAATCGTACCGGTTTTGAAACTACTAGGTCTAACAAGAAATTTAAAGCATTGTTTCCCCGCGCAAAATGCTTTGAGGTAGCAGAATTTAAAGCTTTGCCAAGTTGAAAACCTGTTTCCGGACGAGGTATCGAAAATAACTAGCAAAGCATCCTTTGGAGCACTTTAACTCGCTGATGCATCCTTTGAAGAGGTCAGACCTGCATTCTCGACCCAAATAAAGTCCGATATTAAGAACATTGAAGTTAATGGAACAGCCCTGAGCCGACATCTTCATTTTCTTTCGTAGCCGCAGGGTACCCCTCCTCCTTTTTCTTTCGTAGCCGCAGGGTACCCCTCTCGCCGCCTGATTCGATCCCTGGTCTCCTGGTTTACCTTGGCTTTAAATCGTCCACATGATTCCCGTTGGAAAAGGTTGGGATTCTGTGAGGCCACGTCGCGAAGCATGGCAAAGTGACAATAGAAAAGGACGTAAATGGATTGTGGTCCAATTCCTTCGTGATGAGTCGACATTTGGAATATGGAGATATTTTTAAAACCATACCCAGCATCACGAGTGGCAATCATTGTCATCACACATTCCAAAACAATGATAGTGTACTCGAAGGGCATACCAAATTAATAGGGATCAAATTTGAAGGGCAGGGTCCCATTTCACTTTGAAGGGGATGTGAGATATTGAATCTTTACGGTTGACATGTAAAAATAAATCATTTCTTTCGTTTGAAAATGTAAGAGTAAATAAAAAATTTAGTATTTATTAACAATAATATATAGAAGCAGGTATAATGCTTCAAGCAGGTTGTAATGTTTCTCTTGAGTTTAAAAGAAGCAGTGTCAAGTGAAAAAACAGCTCACGTGGTTGCCAAAAAGAAAACTCAGTTACTTGAGATTTTAGTCAACTTTTCTCACTGACAAGGTATGTTGAATTGGGTGAAATAAAATTCTGGTTGCCAAAAAGAAAACTCAGTTACTTGAGATTTTATTCAACGTTTCTTAGTGATAAGGTATTTTGAATTGGGTGAAAAAAATTCCTCTATAGAACATAATCAACAAGAAAGTGAAGGTTGGTATAGCAAATTACGAGGCAAATCACAAATCAACTTTGGAGGCAACCACAACAAAATCATAGATAACCTAAAACTACAAGTATCTGGGACTAGATTTCAAGAAGAGGCCAAGTTGAAATGCATTTACAAGGAAAAGACAGCAAAGAGGGTGGAAATATATTTTCTTGCTCCAAAATAGATACAAGCAAGAGAGGTTTGGCACTGAAATGTTGGGCTCTTTTAAAAAAGATGTACCTTTTATATGGGATGACCATCTTTCTTTTGACGCAGTAAAAACATCCTTTGCATCAGCCCCATTACTAAGTCCTCCTGAGAGTGGAGGATATTTTGTTAGCCAAAACCAAGCTCACTAAACTTGATTTTATTGCTCAGTTAATATTAAAATTTAATTTTCACTTTTTCACGCCGACCTCTTTTACTTTTTCACTTTTCGGGTTAAACTTGTCTATCTCTCGACTAGACAAGTCTATCAACTTTGGTCGACCTTTAGACTCGATTGATTTACTTCGACTTACTTGTCGGTTCTACCGACTGATTTTACCTGACCTCTTCCACTTCTCAAGTCGGCAGACTTCTTCGACCTCTCAAGTCGGCTTACTCAAGCGACCTTGTCGGTTCACTTTGGTTGAAATCTACAGAGTATTTTTCTTAGTTTAAGAGACTTAAGAAATTACAAATGCTTTTCACCTAAGAGTAAGATGAAGTAAAATAGACACATTAACAAATCCAAATAACTTATAAAACATATGCCCAAATATGTAGGAAGACCTGAGTCGACCAATGTGCAGTAAAACCTGGAACTTTCACCAAGTGAGAAATTTATGGGTTCTTGTTCTTTCACTCGACCGTAATGGTAAAAGACATTTACACAAGTAAATCTGGAAATAATGTGCGGCCAAATAAACATGCATTCAACCATAGACTATTTCATATATATAAACTATTTCATATATATAACTATGCGGAAATAACAAAGGTATTACAAACTTATCTGTCCATACTTGTTGGTCCAGACTTGTCGGCTCACCGACTAATCCTTTTCGACTCTTTGACTGAATCACTTACACAGAAGCTTGAGCTTCGACTTCTCTTTTCTCACTTTGAGTTCATCTGTCTCTCTATTGTGTCTCTATTATGTCTAACCTAATTTACAATTTCCTTCTTCTATTTATAGGAAACCTGAAGATTGCTTCTACATGGGTCGACTGACTCACCATTAAAGACTGTAATAACTATCTACCTAACAACTTAGCTTCAGAAATAAATTCGACCGGTTTACATTGCCAAATCGTGGACTCTTCCCTCTTGTCAGACTAACCGACAAGATCTTGACTGATACAGGCTCTGACAGAGTCGGCTGAGAGTCAAGTACGGATCTGCAAGTAATTACTTTTTCCAACACTCCCCCTTAATTATGAGCAGATGGGGTTTTTAAACCAAAATTTACAAAATGTTTCAGAGTTTAGACATGCTATGTTTATGACAGAGTTCACTATGGAGAACTTGTCATTCCAAGGTAACTACGCAGATACTGGAATGTTTTATTTGTAAATGGTTTTGTAAAGATGTCTGCAATTTGGTCTTCAGACTTGCAAAATTCCAAAATAATTTCCTTGTTGTTCACCAACTCTCTTATGAAATGAAACCTTGTGTCGATGTGCTTGGTTCTCTTGTGAAACACATGATTCTTTGATAATGCTATGGCTGAATTGTTGTCACAGAAGATTGTTGTCGGTTCTTGATGGTTCTATGACAAGTATTTTAACACTCTCCTCATCCAAACAGCTTGACATGCAGCACTTGTCGCTGCAACATAATCTGCTTCAGCTGAAGACAAAGTTACTATGGGTTGTTTCTTTGAAGCCCATGAAACGACACCTGTACCAAACTGAAATGTGTACCCAGATGTGCTTTTCCTGTCATCTATGCTGCCTTTATTGTCACTGTCAGTGTAACCAATGAGTTTAAAATTTTCTAAGTTTGAATACATAATACCAAGGTCTTTTGTGCCACTTACATACCTCAGAATTCTTTTACCTGCTTGTCAATGTGAGTCTTTTGGTGACTCCATGAACCTTGAAATCAGACCTACTCCATACATGATGTCTGGTCTTGTTGTTGTCAAATACATAAAGCTGGCAACAAGCCTTTTGAACAGCGTAGGATCGACAGTGGATCCTTCATCATCCTTGCTCAATTTTAAACCTGTTATTATTGGTGTTGGGGATGTATTGCAATTAGACATGTTAAATCTTTTTAAAACTTCACTTGCATACTTTGTCTGTGATATAAAAATACCACTTTCAGACTGTTGAACTTCAATGCCCAGAGAAAACTTCATAAGCCCTAGATCAGTCATTCCAAATTCACTTTCCATGACTGCTTTAAAATCTCCTATGCCATAATCACTAGTAAATATTAAATCATCTACATACAAGCAGACAATTAACATCTTACCTTGCTCATCGACTTTGGTGTACAAAGTCAGTTCACTTTCACTTCTGTGAAATCCATTTTCACTGAGATAGGAATCAATCCGACTATACCAAGCTCTAGGAGCTTGCTTCAAACCATAGAGTGCCTTTTTCAGCCTATACGCTTTATGCTCTTGACCTAGAACTTCATACCCTTGTGGTTGTTCCACATATACTTCCTCTTCTAGATAGCCATTTAAGAATGCCGACTTGACATCCATTTGATGAACATGTCATTTGTTTTTTGCAGCAATGGCCAAAACTGTTCTGGCTGTATCCATGCATGCAACAGGTGCAAATGTTTCATTGAACTCGGTGCCGGGTTGCTGAGTGAACCCTCTTGATGCCATTCTTGCTTTGTGCTTTTGCACATTCCCATCAGCATCTTGCTTTGTCTTATAAATCCATTTGACACTGATTACATCCTTGTCTTTTGGTACATCAAACAATTCCCAAGTCTGGTTCTTCTCAATGCATTATATTTCTTCATCCATGGCTTATGCCCATACTTCTTCTTCAACAGCTTCTTCAAATGTTAGTGGATCATATATAGGAGAAAATAGTGCAAAGAGAGAGAATGAATTAGGTGTACCAGCTTCATATATCTCTCGCAGATTTCTTGTCTTCATCAGTTTTGTCGATGTCGACCTTGACGAAATGCTTGATGGAGTCTCTTGTCCTCTTGGTGTGCTTGTTGGTGTAGCTTGAGCTGCTACTTGTGTAGATGGTCCTTGTGCTAAACCATGTCGTGGTGTCATGGGAGTCGACAATGTTGCGACCGGTTGACTTACATGTGGTATTTGAACCACTTCCTCTTCCATATCATCATTGTTGACATTTGACACAATGTTGACATTTATGTCGACAGTTCCATCCCATGATTCATTCTCAACAAATTGAACATCCCAACTGATTATCACTTTCCTTGTGACGGGATCATATAACTTGTATGATTTTGTGTCTTCTGAATAGCCGACAAAAATACATTTATGTCCCTTCTTGTATAGCTTCCTTCTCAACTCATCTGGAACATGAGCATATGCAACACAACCAAAAACTTTTAAGTGTGAAACACTATGATTCATACATGTCCATGCTTCTTGGGGAACTTTGTTCTTCACACTCTTTGTCGGACATTGGTTCATAATGTAAACGGCAGTTGCGACTGCTTCACCCCAATATTCATTTGGCAAATGCTTGGTTGCCAACATGTTGCGCACCATCTCCATGATGGTTATGTTCTTTCTTTCGGCAATACCATTCTGCTGAGGTGTATACCGTGTAGTGAATTGTTGTTGTATGCCATGGGTCTTGCAAAAATTCAGAAATTCATTTGAAACATATTCACCTCCTCTGTCGGTCCTTAAGATCTTGATGCAGTGACCACTCTGGTTCTCCACGAGTGCCTTGAACTGCTGAAAATAACTAAATGCGTCATATTTATGTTTCAAAAAATATACCCATGTTTTTCTTGAGTAGTCTTCAATAAAAGTTAGAAAATACTTGCAGCCACCAATGGATGATGTCTGCATTGGACCACAAATGTGAGAGTGCGCAATTTCAAGTGGTGTGCGTGCTCTATAAGACTTTCCGAGTGGAAAAGTCTCTCTATGTTGCTTGCTAAAAATGCAGCCTTCACAAACCCTCTCTGGTTTGTTGATCAATGGCAATCCTTTCACCGTATTCTTTGTCTGCAGTAGCTTCAACCCACCAAAATTCAGATGTCCAAATTTGAAATGTCATAACCAGAATTCATCCTGAACTTCTGTCTGAAATGCAGCTTGCAAATTAGCGCTGCCATTTTCTCTCTTGTCGAGGAGCTCGACTGTTTCTTCACTTTCTGCCTTGAATGCAGCTCCTGTGTTTGTCTTCCCTTTCATGTTGGGAACTATCCTCAATGGAAACAAGCGATTGCTTGTCATTGGCACTTTTGCTATCAGTTGGTTGCCTGGACGCTTGTATTTGATCACACAGTGATCATCTTCCATGTAGGCTCTGTATCCTTTTTGTATCAGTTGTCCAATGCTTAACAAATTATGTTTCAGACCTTCGACATGATAGACAACAGGGATATACTTACTCTGCCCCTTTTTGGTTAGAATATCAATAGTGCATTTTCCTAAGACAATAACTTGGACATTGTTTCCAAGTGTAACATCAGTTTTAACAGAATTGTCTAGACTGGAAAACAAATTTAAATTACCAGTCATGTGGTTGCTGCATCCTGAATCTAAGTACCATTTTTCATGTGGACTTTCTTGAACAGCATTGCATTCGAGTGGAGATGTCGATACCATTAACATTGCACTTGTCGAAGTGCAAGTGTTGGTCGACTGACTTGGGCTTTGCCTTCCTTGGTCATATTGTTTCTTCCTGCATTCATATGCATAATGACCAAACTTCTTACAATAATGACATTGGATTTTTTATTTATCAAACCTATGGCCACTTGGCTGACTTGGATTATGATTATCTCCTCTACCACCGACATTTGCAAGACTTCTGCTTCGTCCTCCTCTTGAAGAACTTCTTCCTCTGCCTATGAAGTTGTTTCTCCCTCTGCCTCTACCACGACTTTTGGATGACTATGCTACAAATGCACCTTCCAATGATGTTTGTGTTCTGATGAATCTTTGTTCATGATTGATGAGTGAAGCTTGCAACTCATCAATGGTAAATGTCGCCATGTCTATGTGTTCTTCTAAGGTCACAACCAAGTTTTCAAATCTTGGGGGAAGACTTCTGAGAATTTTTTTAACAACCCTTCGGTCTTCTATGGCTTCTCCATGAGATTTCAATTGGTTTATCAACCGAACAACTCTGGTGTAGAATGTGTCTACATTCTTTGAATCTTTCATGGACAGAGATTCAAAATCTCTTCTCAGAATCTGCAGCTTGGATGTCCTTACCTTATCCAAACCTTGATGGGCAATCTCCAATGTATCCCATGCCTGCTTAGCATTAGTTTTTGTTGCTACTAATGGGAGTATGCTCTCATGCATAGCTTGATGTATGTAAAACAGAGCTTTTCCATCTTTCTTCCTCTGTTCCCTCAAGACGTCTTTCTCAGCCTGTGTGAGATTGTTATATGTTGTCATGTCTGTTGGTTCTGCGTAACCATGTTGGACTATCTCCCAGACATCTTGACCTCTAAATAAATCCTTCATAGTTAAAGACCAATTTTCATAATTCTTTTCTGTAAAAATTGGAGTTTGCAATAAACCAAAAGTGGAAGCCATTTTTAATTTTTAATTAACTTTCCTTAGAAAATTAATTTTCTACCTTTTAAGACAAGATTACTTTCCTAAACCTTGCACTGATATAAACCTTGCTCTGATACCAGTTAGCCAAAACCAAGCCGACTAAACTTGAGTTTATCGCTCAGTTAATATTAAAATTTAATTTTCACTTTTTCACGCCGACCTTTTTTACTTTTTTACTTGTCGGGTGAAACTTGTCTATCTCCCGACTAGACAAGTCTATCAACTTTGGTCGGCCTTTAGACCCAACTGATTTACTTTGACTTACTTGTCGGTTCTACGGACTGATTTTACCTCGACCACTTATCACTTCGAAGTCGGTTGACTTCAACCTCTAAGTCGACTCACTTCTTCGACCACTCAAGTCGGATGACCTCTTCGACTTCTCAAGTCGACTGACTTCTTCGACCTCTCAAGTCGGCTTACTCAACCGACCTTGTCGATTCACTTTGGTCAAAATCTACAGAGTATTTTTCTTAGTCTAAGAGACTTAAGAAATTACAAATGCTTTTCACTTGTAAGTAAGATGAAGTAAAATAGACACATTAACAAATCCAAATAACTTATAAGACATATGCCCAAATATGTAGGAAGACTTGAGTTGACCAATGTGTAGTAAAACCTGGAACTTTCACGAATGAGAAATTTATGGGTTCTTGTTCTTTTACTCAACCATAATGGTAAAAGACATTTACACAAGTAAATATGGAAATAATGTGTGGCAAAATAAACATGCATTCAATCATAGACTATTTCATATATAACTTTGCAGAAATAACAAAGGTATTACAAACTTGTCTATCCAAACTTGTCGGTCCAGACTTGTAGGCTCACCGACTGATCCTTTTACAGAGCTTTGGCTCTTTGACTGAATCACTTACACAGAAGCTTGAGCTTCGACTTCTCTTTTCTCACTCTGAGTTCCTCTGTCTCTCTATTGTGTCTCTATTATGTCTAACTTGATTTACAATTTCCTTCTTCTATTTATAGGCAACCTGAAGATTGCTTCTACATGGGTCGACTGACTCACCATTAAAGACTGTAATAACTATCTACCTAACAACTTAGCTTCAGAAATAAATTCGACTGGTTTACATTGCCGAATCATGGATTCTTCCCTCTTGTCAAACTGACCGACAAGATCTTGACTGATACAGGCTCTAACAGAGTCGGCTGAGAGTCAGGTATGGATCTGCGAGTAATTTCTTTTTCCAACATATTTCCCATATGTACTCTTTAAAATTTGGGATCATATGAATGCAACTAACTCATATCCCTCTTCCAAACACTCATAACCCCAATACTCTTGTATAGATGTGAGTTTTGGGGACCAATTATATCTAGAAACAAATGGAACTTGTTTAAACAAGTAACACCCAATAAAAAATTGTCTAAATAATTAAAAATGAACCCCTCGTGAGTTACTCGTATCTGAAATAAGACTATATACCCAATAATTGGAGGCTTTGTAAAAGTTAATCCTCTTATCTTCCTTTGGACATTAATAAAATTAATAGAATTATCTTATCTATCTTATTTTATACATAGAAATGGCATTGTGGTCAGACAAATGATTCCAGTCAAAATCAGCCAAGATGAGTTGAAGAAAAAATGAAGAAAAAATTGCAATGAAAAAATGGTTTGAAGAGTTAGAATGTGAAGAAGAAAGGTGCTCACCAAATAAAAGGAACTGAAAAATCATGTACAAGAATGCTACATGAAGTGGAAATGGACCAAACATGTCCAAAGAAAACAACAATACTAAATAGACAACTTCAACATAATGGAAAAAATCAAAATACAAAACCACTTGAAGGTTAACATCACATGGCATGAAAAGAAGGTAATATTGCAGTTAAGAACGAGTTCCCACAGATTGAGATGTAAAACAGGAAGATGGGAACAGGCCAAGGAACCATGAGAGAAAAGATCATGTTGGATATGTAGAAATGAGGAGATTTAAGTAGCATTTTTCATATGATGTGCACAAAACTCATAAATCAAGGAGAGATCGAACTTGCATATTGAAATGGTTGCTTGAGGAAATAATTTGGGCAACAAGCAGGTTGTTGAAAGTAGAGTCAATAGAACAGCCATGGCTAATTTTAATAAAATCCATCTCTCTATCTCTCTTTGTGAAATAAGATTCCATTTGCCTACTTTTTCCTCTTTTTCTGAGATAAACATCGAATCAACCAAATGTGCATTCATTGAGACTAGCTGACAACAGGAAATCTAAGTACTTACATGTTCATTGTGACCTTGTGGAAAATATACACCAGGCTACCCACTTGCAAAAATGAAACAAGAGGTCTTGCATACTAGCATGCCAAAGTTCAGAATTAATGCTCCTCCTTTCTCCTATGTAAAGACCGCCAAACACATGAAACATTAGTTTTTTATATGTGTATTCAAGAAGCAAAAGCAAATTGCAGAGTTCTATTCCCTCTAGAGTCTAGCATCATTGGGTAATAATTTCTTTCAAATAACTATCTTCTCTACTAACCATCAAGTTGTTGGCATATCTTTGTCTCGCATTTTTCCTATTTAAAGCCCAGAAAATAGTTTCACATCTAAGGGCCTAGTGTAGGTATTCGTGTTGTTCAAAACAACCACTAATGGCTAACATAACAAAAAGAGGTTGCAACCCATTAAAAGTGGAAATTTTCTGATGAACTTATCAATGAAATGCCTAAACTCATTCAAGCAAGATTCTTCTCGATTCTGGAAAAGGCCCATAAGTAGAATCAGAAACCAGTTAGGTGGTCTAGTATTACAGAATGTTGTTAACTTTCAGAAAGGGCCAAACAGAGGAAACTCCACCTTTTGGAACTTGAAATGCAATAAAAGTGTAAATCTTGCGGGGCACTGACAAAAACGTAAAGGTGGGGTTAACATCAGAGACCAAGCTCAGAACTTTCCACAATATATTTACCATAAAGTTTACTTAGGAAACCTCGAGACATATGCTAAAAAAATTCACTATTCATCTGCATTATCACTACTACCAGCCTATCAGGGGCCATTGACAGGCCAGTTCCAACTTTATATATAAATTTTGATCACTGTGTCGCATTTATTTTAATTGTTTAGGTGGTGGCATTTGCCATCACGAAGACACCTAAAACCTACCAGGATACAAAGGGGCCCGATGATTGATCCAAGGATTGTTTATTCAGAGTTACAACTTTGAAGGTGAAATGTGTGGATTGCATTTTTTAAATGTCATAGTCGAAGCCAGCTCCATCATCATTTAATGGTTACATCACATCACATGCTCCCTATGCTTGCATATATTTGGAATGACGGAGCACATGCTTCCTTGCTTGCATATATTTCTTATAAAACCTGGTGATCAATGTAACTTTGATTCGATGTTGACTGTTGAAAATTTTGCTGACATTATTTGGCTGGAGACTTGTGCACAGATTATTTGTCTGAGAGACTTGTAAGCGCAATCGAAGTTTGTGTTGGGAGTATTGTAAGCACAATCAGAGTTTGTGTTGGGAGACTTGTAAGTGCAATGGCCCCCTGGAGTCCCATTTGACATGACCGATCGTGGGTTTGGAGAAGTGAAGTGGGAATCTGTTTAATTGCTTCGTGTGGAGCGTAGTATTCAGAAATGTCTCATGTGAGAGATTTGCATATTTCTATATTTTTATATGACGGTGTGGAAATAAGATGGTTTAAGTATATTGCATGGTTAGTCGGATTTGAAATGCTTAATTAATAACACATCCAATCACAGTCTAGTCTGCAATGAGTAAAAAGTATTTTATTAAAACTTAAAAGACCTCTTATCCTAGACGCCTATGCGTGTGATGATGGTTCAAAAAATGATGAATCAATTCTAATTCTGATTTATGATCATTTGGTGCACAATTTAATTCTAGATTATGTGATTACATTCTCTATTAATACATTACCTATTCACCTTACTAGTTTGGATTTGAGAAGGAATAGTTGTCAAGCTACGTTAAGTGCTTGAAGCATGTTGTCTGTCGATTTCAACTATGATAACCTACTGAAACACAACCATCATTAATGCATTTATTTGATACTAGGATAATAGCTTACCACAATAGACTGTCAATTAATTAATTATTTGCTACTAGAATTCCAACTTACTAGAGGTGATTGTCAATTAATGCTTGGCAGTTAGGGTTTTAATGGTTACTGGTTAAAACATTGTGGCAAAGAGTGGAAAGCTATAGACTCATAGCATTTATGGATTAACATTTGTCAATATAATACAAATTCTCCATCAAAGTTTAACCTAGGAGAAACAAATATCAAATCACCTTATATTGAGGAGTTTTCTCATTCAAATCCCTTCATTTTAGACAAGTTTTCTAACAGAAAATTACAACATAGATATAACTAAAAGAGTGTGTAACTCTAGGTTCCACAAGTCACACACGACTCTTCTCGTATTTTGGAAATATTGGTGTACCATTCTCTTCCTTTAATATATTGATATACAGTCTCATTCAATTGTGTCTCAAGCGTCCAGACTCTCGAACTAGCCATAGTTGATGAAATCATGATTCCATGGCTAGTAGCACAACCACCTTACATTATAGCACATGTCTCATCAAATAAGTGATCATTGTTACATACAAAAAACCAGACATAGCTTTGCAAAACATGGTTTTGGTGGATTTGAACCCTAGAAAAAGAAAAAGTTGTGGAGCAAAATTTTGAAGACTTACACAATACAATGATGGCCTTTGGCCTACAACAATGAAGAAAATTCTCATATAAAAATCCAAAAAAAGGGATGCTATTATGAAAGGAAGAGTAGTAATGAAAAATGCAACCATACTATGGTCCTAGGAAATGAGAATTTAAGTCTTCTTCCCAAATGCAGTTATGCCGAAAAAAAGGAATTTAAGTATTAGATCATATCAATAGTGTTAGCAATAAAGCCTACATATGCATAGTTTATACTAATGTAATTGTATAGTTACTATGAGATCCAAACCATAAAACAATTTTAATAAATTTTATAACATTAAAACAAGCCATTGCAAAATCACATTGTAACAAAAAAGAATCAACTATTGTAATATTGAAACAAATTCATAACCATTAAAAATGTTATTTCCATTTTTTTTTTTTAAAGAACTTGTACTTGAATATAAATAATTACGTCGATAGGCATTTTGGATATTATCTGATATTTTGGACTTCCTTGAACAAACCAACAAGATTAACTCTAGAGTAACAAGTGTACAACCAGGATTCATTTCATGGTCGTCATATATCTTTATGCTTAAATGCATCTTGATTAAGATTTAAATAAGCTTCAGTTAAGTTAAGCGGATATAGTCACTTGTTTTTTGTTTTTTTCATATCCCTTTTTTTTAATAAATAGTATTTGTTTTATATTATATTAATTAGGTTAATGTTTATGTTATATTATAAATGGATAACTATAACGATTTGGTAATTAGTTTAATGTTCCATCTCCACATAACTAAGTAGCAGGATGTCCCTATTGGCATTCACCAGCCACTTTACTTCTGGTTGTGGGGTAAAAACATGAATATGTGTGTTTGTTTTTGTTGTTTTATGAGAAAACAATGTTTTCTTTGATCTGCAATTTTTTCTTTGTTAACAATTCAAAATTTTCATACATAGATTGTACTAGTGCATGTCTTAATTTTCATAAATGTTTCATGAATATGTTCATAAATATTTGGAGATTCATCACATAATTTTATCAAAAATTTATAAATTTTATCCAAAAACAACTAGATGGAAGAAGCTACATGTAATGTGGCAATAATTTTTAAACATAGTTTTAAATTATTTAAATTATCATCACGATTTAAATTTTGATAAATAATGATGATGGCAATAAATTTTAAACCTAGTTTTAAATGATTTAAATTATCATCACGATTTAAATTTTGATAAATAATGTTGATGAAATGTGTGAGCTTTTGTTGCTACCTACTTGTGAATTCTCAACCATCTAAACATTTGACATGTTGAAATTGGAGTAGCCCTTCAATTGCAAAGTTGCAAAATAGTGGTCAATTTTATTATTGAAGAGCATGATGCAAAATTATTATTTTTTTGCATGGCAAAAGTTATTTTGCCCTTTTATGAAGGGTAAAATAGGTCCTGAAGGGCATTGAAGGCTTCAAATTTGAACCTTGGGCCACACGAACAAATAATAAAAAAAGCCAATACAAATGACAAGGATGTTGCATAAACATGCAATGAGGGTTGGAATTTGACGGGCATAACAAATTCAACCAGAATTAGTTTTTATTAATAGTCTAGTTAATATATGTGTATGTCTAGATAAGTGGCCTTTTTTAATTTTTTATGGAGGTTTGGAATTTTCCAGGGGCTCGCCTGAATTGAAATTGAGTATGTCAAGAAACATTCATCTCTACAACGGTTACACTATCCCCATCGAGACTATATAAGTGGCATGTAGTAGATGGTTGTTATTATATATGTCATAATAAAAATTGAAACTTTTCCATTTGATTAAAGAGTATGTGGGTGAGTTTACTTTCAATGAAGATGGCTTTGTTTTCATTCTATTTCTTTTTTCTTTCATATATTGGCCTAGTGTTGTCCCAATATAGGTTAGTGTCCTTCCTTTTAGTGTCTTTTCTTGGCCTTTGTGCCCTTCCTTCATAGGGTAAGTAGTTTTCAAGTCCAAAGGTGCAACTCCGAGAGAGAGGTGGGTACAATTTTAGAAGAAAAATGCACTTTTAAACTATGTTAATGAAGGATTTAATCCATCCACTCACCAAGCATCAACAATTTATTAGCTACGGAATGTATCATGCATCGAGATTCAATAGTTTATCAGCTACTAGATTTACCATACATCACCTATGGAATTTTATACTGGCTTGATTTTCCATTATGGGCCTCAGAAGTTAGAAGCACTTGATGAATTTAGATACCTATAATTTCTCTAGATAGTTTGAAATTGCTCTCCTCTGGCTCCCATGGAATTGGAGCTACTAATTTTGGTGAGTTGTTATTTCCAATTTTTTTATAAATTTGATAATCATCTAAAAGCAAATATTAATAAAACTCTTCTTTGTTTTTTCTTAAACATGAAATTGTTTTTGTTATTTTGATAGTGAGCTAGGTCAACATTGACTAACAAATGCATGGAAACAAGGTTTTGTTGTGGGAGGATCCCAATCCCACTTTGTATTCTTCCAATACTTCCAAGTTACAATGTATCTATTCACATTTTTTTTCAAATTATTTATCGGATATATGTTAAAACTTAGTAAGGTTTTATTATTCTTATAGTCCTAGTAATTGGTTGAAATAATTATTTTTACTCATAGGCAAAAAAGCTTCTAAACATGTTTGAAATTGAAAGTGGTTTATTCTTAACCATTTATAGCCAAAGGAAAGTGAATGAATCAAACTATGAACTTGTTGGTACAAATTTTACAAAAATAGGCTGAGAATTAAATTGAACCATGCGGTTGTCAATTTGAATGGAAAACTATATCACATCACTCGCTCTATATTAGTAAAACTTTACCGAAAAAATTTGTATACATTCAAATTACTATGTTTACGGTGTTCTATTTTTATAAAATTAAAATAAAAAAAATTACCTATATTAGAAAACTAAATTCTTTTGGTTATGAATAAAGCAAAACAAAAGGAATTTATTTTATCAAATTCTCATCAAAGTGCATCATGGATAATACATATAAAACTCCACTTCCGTGAAATATTTATCGTAGCTCGATATGTGGAAGCTCAAGTGCAATAATAGTTGAGGAATACAAAACAACCCATACCTTCAAAAAATAGCCTTATTAAACTTCTATTGACAAAGGAAGGAGAGAACATCGTATTGCAATCTCAATCGTCTTTACAAAAGGCATATTATATTTATGTAGCCTTTTAATTCAAGTCCTTTGGAATAACATGTCACAATTTTAACTACACCATAGATGCAACATGTTAACCTTGAAAATTTTGGTATGTTGCATTACATGTGGTGTGACATTAACCTCTGGAAAGGATTATAGGTTCCACCTTTTGTTTGTTTCCTAAGCTGTCATTTAATGTACTTCAGATGCATAATGTCAGCACATGTTACTTTTGAGTTATGCGTGTCATTGTTAGTAGGTTGTTTTGTTCCATCATTGATTTTCAGAGTACATGATCAACGAAAAACATGGGAACTTATGAGTTTATTGTTATATTTTAATTGGAAATTAAACTCTTTAATAAAAACATATCCTCATGCAATCTAGGAAAATCATAGGCACTAGTCCACCCCAAATTCTAAAATATAAACACCTATCGATGTAATTAAATTATTTAATAAAAACATATTATTGAATGCTTTTTTAATAAAACTTCAAAGTTGAAGGGTTATTTTTTCACTAAAATGTTGTGTGACAGGCAAGATAAAAGCTCAAAATGTCAAAAATATTTAGTTGGAATGGTAGATATGAATTGAAATTCCAACATTGCAATCATATTATATGGGTAGATCATATATATTATCCATTGGTTGGAGTTTTGGCGGACTATAATTTTTAAATTTACATGCATGATAACTTCAAAGATCTTATATCACTTTACTACCTATGTAATTTAAAAAAAATGGCTAGCAGAAAATCCCAATGTGGATAATACTATTAGCTACATCTGTCAAAATATTTAGTTTACAATGGGAAGGGACTTTTTCATTTTTCAAAATAAAAAAGGTCCCTTGTTATTTATAGGGTGAATCAAATAAACATTAATATACTAGAAAATGATCATATCCTAATATTATTCCTAATTGTTCACTCTACAACAAAATGGACCACAACAATGTCCAGGATAAAACAACATCTAGAAGTCTTCTTCAAAATGATAACATGGCCACAACTGAAAGGATATTTCAATGAACTCTACTAAAGGTCTCATTCTGCCAAATATGAGTAATAAAAAATAGTAGGACCAGAAAACATAAAGCTTCCAACAAAGTAGGTCTTAAGACCAATTACAAGTATTTGGGAACTTATAACAAAAATATACTACCAAATGAATAAATGTGTTCTTCCATGATCGAAACATGAAAATTACATAAATAACCCCAAGGAAGAGAGAAGGACGAGGTGCACATTATTAATAAGCTTGTATGAATCCCCTTAACACTACTTGAGATTGATGAACATCTTCATATAGAATGAGACCCCCAATTGACCAATGGATTTTTTTAGAATGAGACCCTCCAATTGACCAATGGATTTTTTAAACACATAATCAGCTTTATGACTGTAGTTTTTGAAAATTTTCTTATAGCTTAGCTTATGGAGGTAAACTTCCCCTAGAGCTCCTTCATCGTGTCTTTCCAATGGTCTAATAAAAGAAGACTACATATTGTATTTCATGTTGGCCCAATAAATGGTGACTCGAGAGTCCTCAACCACTTATGCCTTTATAGTAAGCAAAAAAAACGAACTCCCCAAAGCACAAGTAATTTCGCTATGGTGTTTGTACCTATTATGCATCCCATCCACATGGAGAAATAGTGATTCTCATCAAAACAAATGGGAAGGGACATTGTGTTAGTGAGTGGTAATATGACTTGAGTTAACTTAAAAATCTTTCTATATTGATGAAATATGGGAGGACAATTGTGAACATTACTTGGATTTCTACTTGCATGGATGAATAAAAGGTGTGGATGAGCTTTAACAATAGCTTATTAAGGCCGTGTTTTTTTTAAGTAGTTGAAGATGTGTTCATTACTATGGATCAAATATGTAATGAGGCATTGAATTGATATATAGTTGTTGATATTATAATTTTAAATAGTAGTCATTTAGCTAATATTATTCATTAAAAAGAAAACACTTTTAGTTTTACAACTTTGAACAAAATTATAAAAAAAAACTTTTACTATTAGTGATGAAGGTTTTGATGGAAGTTTCAATAAAGTTTCACTATAGATTTGCTACCAACAACTTTTATTTCAGTTGGTAACTCAACGAGATCCTAAACTTCATTTTTGTCTAAGACATCCATTTCTTCAACTATGGCCTTCTTCTAGAGCTTGCTATCCTCTTAATCAACAATTTCCTTTACATTTCTAGGATCATCATCAGTAATAGATAAAGCAAAACTAAACCGAAAATCAGGAGAGTAATAGCTTTTGATTGCCTTCTTTCTCAAGATGATATCCTCAAAACTGGGGTATGAGATTCTTCTTCTTCTTATTCAACTTCTTCTGTTGATTCAAATTCTTCATCTAGCTCAAAATTTATTTTCTCTAGTTCCTTTTGCCATTGGCGTCACTTCTTATTTGGGAACAACTTTGGCCTCTCTAAAAACAAGATCTTGACTGTAAATAATCTTCTTAGTTATAGGATTCCAAATCTTAAAACTTTTCACACCATCTTTATAACCAATAAAGATACATTTTTTCAGCTTTATTATCCAGCTTACTCCTCTTTTCCTTTGGAACATGTACTTACACATCAAAACCAAAAACTTCTAGATATTTAATAGAGGGTTTCTTACCAATCCATACCTCATGTAGAGTTTTGTCAACCAATGTTGATGTAGGTGATCGATTTAGCAAGTAACATGCAGTATCCACTGCCTCTTCCTAGAATTTTTGTCTTATCCCATTACTACAAAGCATGATCCTTTCCTTTTCCATCGGTGTCTTATTCATTCTTTTTGCAACTCCATTCTGTTGAGGTGTATATGGAGTAGTTTTTCCTTGCTATACCTCACTTCCTACAAAATTCCCTGAATGCATTCTTGCATAACTCCCCGTCATTATCTTTCCTCAACACCTTTATTTTCTTTTCTATCTGATTCTCTACAAGAGCTTTAAATTTTTTTAACTTAGCAAATACTTCATATTTCTTTTTAACAACCTGAAAGAAAAGTATTGCAAGTACTCTTGGTCAATTTTAAATTAATGTGCAGATGAGTTGATTAACTTTGTGGGGGAAGGGAACTCCAGATATACCCGAATGTGTGAGGAGTATGTCCAAAACCCTTATCTGATGCGGCTCCCCGCAAGGAATATGTGGGCTGGTTGGAGTCTCTGAGACATGTTCAACACTACACCAACAAGGGTGTAGCCTAACGGTGTCTCGAGGTCACTACCTGGTTGTTCCTACTTCCTTTGTGGATTTTGTCACCACAACAGATCAAATCGAGGTGTTGGATTTTTTCCTGGGGAGGTTAATTGAGAATGTGAGACTAATTATACGAGTAACCCACGTTGCTTTTGATGCATCCAACTGATCGGTCGAACCACAACGATATAGAGCATACACAACGAAACCTAAATAATTTTAAGGATTTTATGATTGTTTTTGTTTGTTAAAAAGGAAAAAAGTGACCTCCAAGAATCTCTTTCAGTTCAAGTGAACCTCAATCGGGAAAGAAAGGAGTGGTAGATTTTATTATGTTTCAAGGTGAAATAAACTTAAAATGCAAAAAATATAAAGCAAGTTATCTAATAAATCCTACCATGTATCTCTTTCCTCTTTCGGGTGACTCGAAAAGTCGTGGGGTAAGTAGTAGTATTAATTTGATAAATGAAATATAAAATAAATGGTCAAGCTTGCAGCATCTAACAAAGTATACTATCCTATAAAATAAATAAGAAAAATTAAACTAAAGCAAATCACAAAAAAATGAAAAAGTACAAAAAAGGAACACCAACGTGGATCCCCCCAGGGGGGATGGGGAGTGGGCTCGAAAAGTCCTACTCGAGATATATTTTACTATGCTCGGTTACAATGCTTGTTTGGAAAATGCCACTTGGTTCTTATAGAAGACTAACCCAAGGGATTACAAAACTATCAAAAAGTGAAAACAGAAAAGGGGACACTCCTGGGGAGCTCCGGATGGCCCAAAAGTGAGTTTTTGGGAAACACCTCCTCTTTTTGGATGGACCTCCTAAAAAACAGCAAGCTTTATTAGTTAAAAAGTTTCCAAAAACACTTTGGAACTGTCTTTGGACAACTCAAAAAAAATTGTAAAATTTTCTAGTTAAAACAATATAAAAAAAATGTGAAAATTAACCAAGGAAATCAAGCTTTCCTTGGGATCTTGGCTTGTTTTTTGGGCAGCCAATACAATGTGCACTTAGATGCTAGAGTTATATTTTAAACTTTAAAACAAGACTACCTTTAAACAAGCTAAGTATTTCTTTGTAATGCTTGTCAAAAAGGTGATTTGAGCTAGATCTCTTTTAAATGGAAATTTGCATGCAAAAAACTAAGATCTAAGCTAACAAGATCTTACTAACTAAATCTATGAATGATTTTACTTTGTAAAATAGATTTAAGCAATAAGATATTAAACGATAACCAATTTAGGAAAAATTTAAAATTTGAGGAAGAGGAAGAGATAGTGCTTGTTACTGGAATAGATCTGTCAAAGAAACTTGTTAGTGAAGCACAGAGGGACAAAATCTTTGAAATTTCATTGGAAAATAAATGGAGTCAATATTGAACCACAGTTCTTCCAATCACGACAAAAATGAAAGCTAGAAGACAAACCATGCAGACAAACTCATTAGATCTGAAGATACATATGCAAAAAAGATGACATAACATGAAAAATAATCTTATTTAACATGCAAATATTAACCCATTTAAACATATGTAACAAAATATGAGTAAGTAACGTTACTTACAATGATCTATTCATATATTTCAAAGAATCATTCAGGCAGACACAAGTTGAAAGAAAAACTTGAAAAAATATTTGTTCACCTCAAAAGCAGCATTATAATGGTAATCCACACATGAAAACACTCCACAATTTAGCCTCCAAATATTCTCTTTTATTCCAACAATGAATGATCAATACAATATTACAACAATAGCGAACCTTTCTCCCCATCTCTAACTAGCTTGGAAAGGAGAAAGCATAGCTTTATTTATAGCCACACTGGCCAAGAGGGGCGCATTCCTAACTGAGAGAGAGAGTCTGAGTTGATGGAGAGTTGAATTGAGCTTCATCTGAGCTTGAACTGTACATGAACTTAGTAGCATTTAAGAGGTAGGTACCACCTCTTCCACCAACTCCCAGTATCCAACCATGAACTACCAAATCAACCACACATGTGGGAGGAGGGAGAAAGAGGCGCAACCTCCTTGATTGTGTGAGCTAGTTAACTTCCTCTTCAACCTTAATCAGGAACTACAATCAGGGAAAGGACTCTGTAATAACCAAAAAATTCGTAAAAATTTAAAGATTTTCAAGGGACATAAAATGTCTAAAGTTGCAGCTAAGTACCTGCTAATGGTTAGCGGAAAATGAAACAGTTTATTAAAGAACATGGGATCGCTTCTTTATAAAAACCTGTAAACTAAAAGGTGTAATCTTTAAAACTTGTGTTAGTGCTATTAATGACTTAGCAGCTGTAATTCTATCAGAGTTAGAAAAGGACTTGCATTTTGCTGCTGCTAGATATACTGATGTTTATCTTTTGTCAAGTAGGTAAGAATTCGTGGGTGTGATCAAGGCTTACTCAGCACTCAGCTAACTCAATTAGATTGCTGGTTCCTTACAAGTTTAACAGGTAAGCGTATGATCCAGTAGGGTGTTATTTAAATTCAAGTCGAGAAGCTACTTCCCTAGCATGATTAAGATGCTAGTCTTAGAAAATGTTTTAATATGCTGCTTATCTTCAAGGAGGTAATGTTAATCTTTTTTTGTCATTACAACTCCATAGTTTGTATTTATGACTAACTCCATAAAGACATTTACCAACTACATAAACATGGGTTGAAATTTTGCAAGAACAAGTACTTTCCAAAGTTCTTCCAAGCGACTGAATATTATACTTAAAAGATCTAAAGAACACTGTTATTTGTGTTTACCGTAATGGTTATTTATAATTTTCGTAGAGAGAAAATAGCTCACAGCTTGGGATTAAGTTCACTCCATATTGTTTGGTGTTTCTCGCAGCTACCTTCACTTCAGGACTCTAAAAACGTCATTATCTCAATGAATGATCAAGTTACTTATGCTTTTAAATATAATCATCATTAAGTTGTTAGAGTTTTGTTGGTATTTCTTTAACGTTTTTTGGTCTTCAGTTAACCAAACACTCCTTCAAATATAACTCAAGGCTAAGTTCCAAGCGTTCATGGCTCTTCTTCTTACTATGGTTATATGTTGCACATGTTCTTCTTACTACTTTCATCAACCCTAGCTAACAAACATAACTATCAAAACATGAGTTATTATCAAGGGAATCTCTAGAATAAATATAATTATTTATGTTATAACCTATAGTCAATTTCCTAATATCAATACACTATGGTAATATCAAATTATGGCAATCATATAATGTATAGTTTTATAATGATCGTTGGTTGGTTGTAAATCAATGTGTTGCAGCACTGATTATGGAACTTTACCCATGCTGGAGGAAAACTATTAGAAGGACACGTCGGATGGTTTTTATCCACACAAGGGTTGACTTAAAACTCCAAACCCTACGCATTGTTTTGTAGAGCGAGAGTTCCTCCATCTTGTTGGTCGAGCTGAGAGCTCGCGGCCATAAGAGACCTGTAACCACCTTCAAGTTTGACAGCTTGCTTTCATTCCAACGTTGTGAATGTCTTGAGAGAGGTCGTGAGTGGTTTTGGTCTTTAATGGTCGAAGTAGTTTGCAGCGAGTGTAGATACTGGTTTTTCTTCAGGACTCAAGGTCTGTGCTTGTCTTGAACCTGCATACTGATTAGCAGAGCTCGGCCAGGAGTATTTCTTCGTTCGGTTGAGTTGTTTTCTCGATTTCCTTTGCAGAGGTGACTCTGTGTCTTCTTGCCTTTTGGATCGGTGCCAACACGATCTATGGTGGCCGTTTTACCTCAGCTTCATCCTGAAACTTTAACAAGTAAAGACTTACACTCATTTCAATGTTCCACTTGAGCATACATTTGGTAAGCCCCGGTTGCAAATGAGGGTTTCTTGTTGCAAATTGTTGTGGTTGTTGGAAGTTAGGTTCTTTGTAGTTGAAAAGGCACAGCCTCGATTCACCTGCTTGCTTGTTGTTTCATGCTTGCTTGATTCTATATGAGTTTTGAAACCCTTAGAGGGTACTTTGTGCAGGGATGATGAAGGCTCTAGTACCATGATGAAAAATGGTTTTTATGTCTTTGTCTTTACAGCCTGAACAATGTAACTTCTTTTACTGCTTTTTATAGAGCTCAGCTTTAAGCCCTACGAGGCTGTCGATTTATGTCTGGTTAATTTTTAGTTTTTAAAATAGATTTTAGAAAGTAAAGAAGGACTATTAATCAGTCAAGACTTGTAAATGGATTAAGCTTTTTTTTTACCTGTTAGTAATGAATTGTTACTGTTTGATATATATAATATTTTGTTTTAGCTAAGATTTGGTCAGGACTGATCCTTCACCTGTAACGCGAAAGGCAATGAGCCATTTCTTCCTAAATGATTTTGTTATCATGTAAATAAAAGGATTTACAATGCAAAGCATTTATGTAAATTTTACTGTGTTAATAGTATTTTTATTACTCTGTTTGGCTCATAAGGGTGATATCTAAATATACCCTACAGTTCGATAATAGCATAATTTTTACATGGGAATTTCTTAGTTCTGTTTTATTATTTTCCTTCAATGATTTTTGCACCTGTTTTAATTCTTATAAAGGAAGAATTAGGGTAAATACTGCAAGCTTGGGAAAAGGATTAAGTATATCTTTCAATAACGTAGGTAGTTGTCTTAAGGTTACAATAGAAACTTATGTTTTAATACAGAGACACATATTGTCTAGAAATCAATTATTATAAGATTTTATTGAAAACTATCTAAACCTAAACCCTAAGTGATAGTCTATTTATTATTCCTATGTTTATTTGTTAAACTGTATCTATTGTGTTTATAAAGAATAATAATATATTAAAATAGTTCTATATGTAGTATGATTACTTAATATCTTTAGATACCTATGTTCAGTTCTTGTCTGAAGTAAATACATTCGATAGATAAAGTATTTATTGTTTCTTTACAGAATAAATCATAAGCAATCTATAGCAGAATTTAGTTATATTTTTCATTCAGAGTAAATAAGAATCATCATATCTACCTAAACACCCAACTGTACTAGAGTACTGCCTGAGCCAGGCGTGGAAAAATACAGTATGGAATTCTATTTCTATTTATTTCTCATTTAGCATATTTACTACTATTTCTAACACAATTTGTCAATTACTAAGTCCATCAATACACAGTTACTATTTTCTTCACAAACCCTAATAAAATGCTAACATGCATGTATTTGAAAACTAGTACACATTTTACTGAAGAGAGTAAACAAATATAATAACATAAAACAAATAGAACCTGTCAATGATGAGGTGACAACAGCTTAAGGAGGTTGTTCCTCCCAACCAAATCCTAGAGAAAGCTTAGACTACACTTCCTCATGACCCCCAAGCCTGTTTCCTGGTCCTCCTGGTAGAGTATTGGGTGAAAGATATATCCTTAAGACCTTCTGTCACCTGACTGGTCAAACTACCTCAGTAATTCAAATCTGCTCAGAGCAGTAAAAACTTCAGGCTAATAGCTGCAATAAGTTTAATCTCAGTAGTTAACCCCTCAAACTCACTTCAGTAATCCCCTCCATCGAATTTTTTATGAGCAATTCATTCACCCTGAATGATCCCCTCTCAGAATGAGCATCCTTAGCTGTATTCAATGGGAAATTTTATAGAAATGCCTAGGTCTTCTAGGTCAGTTTTCAATTAATGAGCCACCTGCTCCAATTCCACTTTCTTGGGGAATCATGACCACAAATATAGAGAAGTTGCCACCTGCAACAGTTGGAAGTAGTTTGAGGATGCTACCACTTGTCAATGTACTCTGCACCCAGTCTCCTCCACCAAGTGACCAGTTAACACTCTTTTAACAGCTTCCCTAAGCTGTTGTCTCATCATTTATTTATTTATAAATAAAATATTCTGAATTACATTAAGTATTCTTGACCCCACTTCGTCATCAATTGCAAACTTAGCATAAAATATAACACAATGTTCCTCAAATAACATTAAATTGTTTTTGCAAATTGGGGCATGTGACAGACTTGCCTACTCCATCTGAAGCCAATGGGAATGATTTCAATAAAATCGAAGCATTTTCCACTGATTTAGGAAAATGGCAATATTCTCCATTTATTAATTATTTCTATTTTTTAATTAATAAATTTGTTTTTTTTTGGAGATTTTTCACTTAAGTGATAAATTTATCACTTAAAACTTAGGAAAAGTGGGTTTTTTGGTTAAACAGGTGCTCTAAGTTAGAAAACAAGCACCCCCAAGGCCAAAACTGATCCCTAAGCACACTTCTATTACATTTCCAATTTTTCCAATTAGACCATTAAAAAATAGCCTAAGTTTATGGGAAAAAAAATTTACCAAAACTTTAAAATAAACCTAAGGGGACCTAGCACATGTCCATATGACTCAATATTAATGCCTAGCATGTTTATAAACATTGACGCACATAAGGGGTGGCAGGTGCGGGGGGGATCCTTCTGGATCCTAGAGGACAAGTTGAACAAAGCTTCGCTTGGGGTCTTGGCTATACGACCAATAATGAGGCCGAATGGTTGGCTCTGCTTCAGGGAATGAAAATTCTAGCTAACAAAGATCTCTCCAGGATTGCAATACTTGGAGATTCTGGACACGTCGTATATAAAATGATCAATGGATATACCACCGGCTCTATAAAGTGTCATCGTCTGCATGACAAAATCACTCCTCTCTTATCTAAGCACTATGAATTCTATCACATTCTTCACACAAATAATTTTGATGTTGACGCTTTGGCTAATACGGGGGCCTCCTTACCTCAAGGTCACTATTGTCTAAATGGCCAAAACTCACACCCCAAACCCATACCTTAATGAATTTGTGGGATGTAATTTTAGACCCCCACCACATTGAACTCACCTCCAAGGACCTATATGAAGGCTCTAGTGTTTTATGTAAAGGCTCTAAGGAGTTATGTAAAGGCTCTAAACCTTGTCGCTCTATCTCTCCTCACCTTGCCACCGCATACCCTCCTTTCACCACTGGCCTCAATCCCATGGATCCTCGTGAAGGATCTCCTGCCTTAACGTGTCGTCCCACTCCTCCCCACTCTTCTGTCGCGTGTCTCCCACTCTACACCAGTCATTCCTCGATCCTTAAGGTTTTATTACCCATCTCCCCCAGCTTAATTTCTCCTGCAACTCACATGCTCCGGGTCTTATCGTCCTCCTCAATATGTCTTCCCCCCGAAGCCTTCCTCACCCTCATTCTCCTCTTGGCAATGGTGTGCACTCCATTCATTATGTAATTTCTTCAGAGAGGATTCTGCTGGATATTATTACAGGGGTTGACAAGGGCATTCTACAGGAAATCCCGTGGGAATCTCTACCTCTCACCAGGGTATTTGTAAAAGAAAGGTTGGCTCCCCCCGCTTTCTTCACCTACTTATGCTCTACTCATGCTGGGGTTTCTCTGTGGTTTTCGAACTCTGGTTTTGGGCTCAGCCTCTCCATTGACGACCAGTCATTTTTAGCAGGCAACAACTCGATTTTGGGTTGCAATTGCTTAGGGTGGAAAGAAGGTGTGGTCGGCACTCCTTCCTGTCGAAGCAAAAAAGACCGTGACTCCCTATTGCGGGATATCAACACTCTTAAATTGGTTCTTGGTAGTTTATTCATTGTCGAGCAGGCCCAAGAGTTTGTGGGTGCAATTCGAGCTCTCCACAGAAATTTCTCCAGAATAGCAATTTCTCCCGAACAAGGAAGAATGGATCAGGAAAACGAGAATCCTGGGCTAGCAGAATTGAAGAAAAATCTCAGGCGTTTGTATGAAATGATGGCCATTGGAATTATGGACAACAAGGAAATTGCCCAAGAGGTGAAAAATATGGGGGAAGTGGTCAGCTAAACCTCATATCAGATAATTAATCATGACTCCAGGATCGATGATACTGAAAGCAACCTCAGAGAAATCATGGGCAAGGTGGACAGAATTCAAGAATACCTCTAGCGTTTGGTAAGCTTGAATCAAGGAAGTATATCTCTTGAAACTCTAGCAGCAGCAGCCCACCCTATGGAGGAGGAATCGGTTGTCCAACCCATGAAGCACCCAGGCAATCTTTAATGGTTTCTGTTATAGCTTGAGTTTGTTTTCTATTTTTGAACCATTTGCTTGTCTTAAAAATATGATTTTTCTTATTGTTTTTAAGTTTTGACCTTGATTTCTTTTAAAAAATTTTGATTTTAGCCTTAGGTTTATAGTTGATTTTACAGCTTTTCTTTTTAATTTTTGCTTGATTTAACTAATTTCATGGTTTTTATGGGCTTATCGGATGCATATATTTCCAAAAGGTTCTAAAGAAATAGCATACGACATTACTTAAAGTTATTTACCAAAACAATAGCACTTGGTTTGGAGTTTTGGTTAAAAAATCACAAAACAGGGATTCTTGTAACGTTAGCCAGAAAAAGTTACACTGGCGCGCTACAAGAAAATCATTTTTGCCAAAATAGTCATTTTTCAGTTCGATTTTTTTTGGGGTTTCATTCGTAAGGTGTTAACTGCATCAGTTATCACATTTGATGCGTGTTTTTCCAAGTTTACCATTGAAACAGGTGTATGGTCGTCATGTGAGGGAGATTGTGGCAACTGTATGCAAATTAATGGCAAATCATGACAAACATTGGAATAAGGCAAGATTTTCGGGAAAGAGGTTCTCAAACAGAAGATTACAAAGCTGGTGGACGTTGGGGTGGAGACACATTGCTAAAAAATCGGAAATTGGCAGTTGAAGGAAGAAATTAGGGTTTCGCAGCGTGACAGCTGGAGGCGAGCTGAAGACTTGAAGACACCTTGAGCATTCAAATTCGACATTCAACTAGTCCAAGAATCAATTTTTAACACCTGCAGCAAGCTAGGAGTGAGATGGTATCAAATAAAAGTAAATGCAAGATGGGAGGATTCTGAAAATACTGATTTTGGCACACCTGCTCGTGTGGTGCAATATGATGTGCCAGATTTAGGTTCAGAAGACAGTGTAGCAGTCTATCAGATCAATGACGAAGATCATAGTTTTTTCACTCGTCCTTTTCAAATCAAATATGCACA
Source organism: Pseudotsuga menziesii (assembly GCA_001517045.1). Lineage (NCBI taxonomy): Eukaryota > Viridiplantae > Streptophyta > Pinopsida > Pinales > Pinaceae > Pseudotsuga > Pseudotsuga menziesii. The sequence goes on along the minus strand of LPNX010574687.1, from coordinate 360,208 downwards.
GGAGGATGTTTACTTGTCAGTGATGGTTGCCTTCAGTTTAGATGTAATAGTACCAGAAAGGCTTTTGACATCTGGAGTCATATTAAATTTTGAACTGTTATATGCCTCATTCCATGGAGCATTTTTGGTGGGTCAGAATCCTCTTAGATTTTCTCCTGCTTCCGTTCATGAAGTCCGTGTCCCTCCCAAGGCTCTTATGGGTTTGCACTCCTACTGTCCCCTTCACTTCGATGCATTACATATGGTATCGGTTGATTTAAGTGTACACATTGTTCTTTACAAAGCTCTCATGGTTTCGTCTTCAAGTGATGATGATCGATCAGAGCACAGTCTGGGGGGCTCTGCCACAATGAGTAACCAGGTAATGAGCTATGTGGAATCAGGAGTAGATGCCAAGGATATTGCCCTATGGAAAGCACTGTGTGCTTCACGAGATATTCTTATCAATGAGATACAGAGCATTGCTAGGGGAAACAATCGAAGAATTGATGGTCTGGAAAATATAGAAGAGATAACAATAAAATCTATTGCAAGAAAACTTGGTAAGAGACCTAAGCCGGAAACCAATTATCTCGGGAATAACGAACTGCTTGGAAAGGAGAAGTCAGGTTCAGAAGAATCAACAAATGTGTCAACAGAAGGCTCTCAGCAAGATACTGGATCATTTGATGGCGATGAAGAAGGCTATTGGCAAATGCTATCTAAGGTAGATATGCCAGAAGCATTTAAGTCATTGGGAAATTAGCTATCATATATTTGGAGCTCATTTTTAAAATTCCATAGGGAACATAGGATAGAAATATTCAAATATTTGCGTTGTCTATGGGCTAAAGACCGAAGTACTGAGTGGTCAATGTGGTTAGTACATTCAATGGAGCTTCAGCACAATGAGACATCTAATGAAGATTCTGAGAGTGGTTCCCACTACATCCATTTTGCTAAAGAATCACTTACAAGAAACTAAAATGAAGATCCAGCATTAGCTGCAGCTTCCTATGCTGATCTACATCGGAAGAGCATTGAGCAAATGAAGATAAACAGCCGTTCTCTTCAAGATTTGCAAATATTTGGTAGTCTATCTCAGGTTCCAGTCATTTATGTTGAACAGCATATGATCCAGTGCCAGAGATCTTGTGTTGTTGAAGAATGTCGCCTCTTTGGGCCTTGATGGACCCTTGGAAAAACCAAAAGCTACCATTATGCCAAATGCAACAATAAATAGCTTTCCCCCAAAGACAGCCAATCATGTTCTGGTGAGAAGAGCACTGAGGGTGGTAGTCTTTGTCCATGGATTTCACATTTCCCTTCCCTAGGCAACCCTACATTTGATAGTCATTTGGAAAATAACCAAAGCATGATAGATTTTGCTAGTATAGATGAGTTCAATCAAAGACTCAAGATAAGAGATTTCTTGCATGCTTTGCAGAAGACTTCTAATGCTTCAGATCAGGACAGACATGATAAAGATTACTGGCATGTAATTCAAAGGCAGTCATCATAATACAAACAACGACAAGCCAGTTTGATAGAAATGATGCAGTAAGTGATAAGGAGACCGAGCCTGTTCAGGATGATGCACCAGTAGAGACATTTGTTGCTGAAAATATTGTACCTGCAGAAGAAATTTCAGATCAAAAAGAGGATATTGAAATGCAAAGATTATTCAGAATTCTGCTCTGTCATTCCTGTTTTGGGTTACTGAAATTGAATGCAGACCACGAGCTGATGGAGAGGAATGTTAGAAACAAAAAAAGATGTTTTTGTTCATAAGATAACCATTTACAAAAGCCTCTCTCAATTTTGTAACAGCTATCAAGGTTTGAAATATTCAGTTTAATCTTTGCAGCCTAATTTTCAAGGTTTTTAAATATTTAATATTTTCCTGTTTTAGTGTTCATCTTGCGGGGCATATTTTGATTGATTGGAGATGAATTTTTAAATACCAAGAGAGGTGTTTGTCCACCATGGACCCATTCACAAAAACCTCTTCCATTTTTTACACAGGTGTCAAGGATTGAGAGATATGGAAGCTTCTTTGACACCTATTTTTCAGAAATTCGCCATATTTGCCAGGAATCCGATTTTGCTATTTTTAGTAAATTAGTTGAAAGTTAGTTAATGTAACTGCTGGGTAGTTTCAATTTAGACCTAATGAAGGGAAGATAGAACTAATTCTTTGTAAATATAAAAGAGGGAGAGGGGTACAGAAGAGGGGTTCTACTCTTTGGCTGGCTAGAGGAGGTCTCCTGACTTGTTGATAAGCTAAGTATATGACTCTCATGTGTATTTGATGAACTGATTATGAAATGTATGCTCCATTTTACCCTTCAGTCTGTTCTTTGGCTTCATTTCTAGCTTGTTTAGCTACACAATTAGTAAATTCATTGCTGGTTTATGGTTTCTATGCTTGTAGTGCTTACCTGTTGTGGATGAAATTCCATGTTATTTTCTGTTGGATACATGGTTATTATATTATGCATCTCAGTTCTTCTTTACTTGTGATTTAGTTCCTATTTGGCTTATGAATGTATTCCCTCTTGTCACCAAACTTCACAACTAGAAAAACCTTTCAAAAAACCCTAAAACCTAGTTTTGTTTGATTAAATGTTTGAGATTGTGTTGGCTTGTTTCTTTGTAGTATGGAAACAATTTCTGGCACAAACATCTTTCGCGCCATTGCCGGGGACGAAGTTGAAAATAGATTTTTCCCTGGGATACTTATCATTTCACTGGTTTTAAGAGGTGAGCTTAAACCAGCACATCTTTAAGACTACTTTTCACCAATTTGTCACAGTGGCTAATAGGGGAATTGGAACTAGAAACAGACCTGTTTCACCTTTGCAGCTAGGTGTTTCAGACCCAAAATAGATACTGAAAATAGATAGAAGAATTAGAAGGTTTCAGTCATCCCCAGCTTTATGCAGCCCTAATTAATTTGAACTACTGTCACCCCTTTCTCTTTCTGAGGAGAAAAAACAAAATCTGTCTTGACAAATTGATTGGCGACTCCACTATTTCAAGATGCAGAGGCCGATGTCCATGGAAGCTATTCTGGCTCGAAGGTTTGCACCTTTCAATTTTTCTGATATTCCAGGTTTTCCAAATCCAGTACCTACTATGGATGTTTGGGGAGATTGTCTTCCACGGTTTAGAGAAAGCAAAGAGGATAATCCTTCAGATCACCTCATCATATTTCATCATTGTATGGTCCAGTTAAATATCCAGCATGAAGATGTTCATGTATTCACTCGAGCAAGATGCACGAGAATGGTATTTTTCTCTTCCTGCTGCTAGCATTTCCTCACTGAAAGAATTCCACACATGTTTTCAGAAACATTGTAAGTATGTGTTCTCAGCTGAATTCTTTTTTAAAGATTGTTGTGAGCAGGCTGATGTTTATAATACAATTTGTGATTCAAAAAATCATGATGATAAGTACAATCAAGGGTTCAAAACATGTCATGAAGAAGTTGAAGTTTCCGAATTTGTTGAAGATGAAGAGGTAACATTTTCAAATACTGCTGTCAAGGAAGAATTCCATGATCATTACAATAATCAAGTTGTTGTTTTAGGTCAAGTTGAGGATTATTCAAGTGATGAGATCGGTAGAGATAGTTTGGAATATTCTCATAATGATTTCAACAGTCTTAATAACCATTTGAGTGCTAATCCTTTTGAAGATCAATCTCTAGTTCAACAAACTGTTGGAAATCATTGTTGTGTTAAAGATCGGCTTTATATTGAAGGAAAAGATGAACCTTTAGCATCATCATTCGAAATTTTTCAGAATGCTCCTTGTTATGATGAAGAAATTAGGGTTCCAAGACAAGAATTCTGTGATGAATTAGATTCTATTCCTTTTGGTTTTAATACTAAAATCGATGAAGGCCAGGCTGTTCACATTTTTTTCAGAATTTGCTTATAGTCATGGTTATGATAAATCTGCTATTCAAAATCATTATGAAGATGCTATAATTTTTAATAAATATGATGATGAAATTGAAAAGAAAGACCCAAAAATCTGTGAGGTGTGTGATATGTCACAATCTGATCAGCAGATTCAAGAATGCATTCAGTCTATTATCCTTGAACAGCAAAATCCAATCCATGCTAGTCATTCATTTGAAGACAGTGTGGAAAAGGAGGTTCAGAGTGTTGACATTATTGATGATACTATCCAAAAAATTATGGAGAAAATTTAGGCTGATCCTGATGTCTTTTTTCGCCAATGCCTGCTTGATATTCATGGAACAAAATATTCTTATGGACAGCCTATATTTTTCATAGAACAGCAAGAGGTAACTTATGGAAATTTTTATGATCCAGTAGCAGATTATTTAGAGTCAATACTAAGTTATAAATCTGTTATTTCAAAGACACCATTTAATGAAAGTGGGTATAAGTTGTTAAATCTTTGCTCTTCATGTTTTCCAATATTTCTGATTATATATATATTTGGAGTTGGAAACAAGTTTTGGTGGGTTGATGAAATTTTTTCCTGGTTACATTGGAAATGGGATTACAATTTGATTCAGTAAATGGAAGGTTCCTCAAAGAAAGAGATTTTATTTTCATTGTATATATCAGTGTGTGAAGGATTGAATAAAGACTCCATAGCCCAATGGATGTTTTGCATAAAAGCATGCAGTTTTGGTTACAGAAGGCACTAGTCTACAGGTTCTTGAAGCCTCACAGGGAGGACTTCATCCCGCAGCAGGAGCCAGATGTTATAGCCCGATTTTGTTTTCTATTTTTGAACCATTTGCTTCTCTTAAAAATATGATTTTTCTTATTGTTTTTAAGTTTTGACCTTGGTTTCTTTTAAAAAATTTTGATTTTAGCCTTAGGTTTATAGTTGATTTTACAGCTTTTCTTTTTAATTTTTGCTTGATTTAATTAATTTCATGGTTTTTATGGGCTTATCGGATGCATATAATTCTAAAAGGTTCTAAAGAAATAGCATAAGACATTACTTAAAGTTATTTACCAAAAAAACAGCACTTGGTTTGGAGTTTTGGTTAAAAAATCACAAAACAGGGATTCTTGTAGCGTTAGCCAAAAAAAGTTACACTAGCGCGCTACAAGAAAATCGTGTTTGCCAAAATAGTCATTTTTCAGTCCGATTTTTTTTGGGGTTTCATCCCTGAGGTGTTAACTACATCAGTTATCACATTTGATGCGTGTTTTGTCAAGTTTACCATTGAAACAGGTGTTTGGTCGTCACGTGAGGGAGATCGTGGCAACTGTATGCAAATTAATGGCAAATCATGACAGACAGTGGAATAAGGCAAGATTTTCGGGAAAGAGGTTCTCAAACTGAAGATTACAAAGCTGGTGGACGCTGGGGTGGAGACACATTGCTAAAAAATCAGAAATTGGCAGTTGAAGGAAGAAATTAGGGTTTCACAGCGTGACAGTTGGAGGCGAGCTGAAGACTTGAAGACACCTGGAGCATTCAAATTCGACATTCACCTAGTCCAAGAATCAATTTTTAACACCTGCAGCAAGCTGGGAGTGAGATGGTATCAAATAAAAGTAAATGCAAGATGGGAGGATTCTGAAAATACTGATTTTGGCACACCTGCTCATGTGGTGCAATTTGATGTGCCAGATTTAGGTTCAGAAGACAGTGTAGCAGTCTGGCAGATCAATGATGAAGATCATAGTTTTTGCACTCATCCTTTTCGAATCAAATATGCATGGGAGGATGTTTACTTGTCAGTGATGGTTGCCTTCAGTTTAGATGTAATAGTACCGGAAAGGCTTTTGACATCTGGAGTCATATTAAAGTTTGAACTATTATATGCCTCATTCCATGGAGCATTTTTGGTGGGTCAGAATCCTCTGATCTTTTCTCCTGCTTCCATTCATGAAGTCCGTGTCCCTCCCAAGGCTCTTCTAGGTTTGCACTCCTACTGTCCCCTTCACTTCGATGCATTACATATGGTATTGGTTGATTTAAGTGTACACATTGTTCTTTACAAAGCTCTCATGGTTTCGTCTTCAAGTGATGATGATCGATCAAAGCACAGTCTGGGGACTCTGCCACAATGAGTAACCAGGCAATGAGCTATGTGGAATCAGGAGTTGATGCCAAGGATATTGCCCTATGGAAAGCACTGTGTGCTTCACGAGATATTCTTATCAATGAGATACAGAGAATTGCTAGGGGAAACAATCGAAGAATTGATGGTCTGGAAAATATAGAAGAGATAACAATAAAATCTATTGCAAGAAAACTTGGTAAGAGACCTAAGCCGGAAACCAATTATCTCGGGAATAACGAACTGCTTGGAAAGGAGAAGTCAGGTTCAGAAGAATCAACAAATGTGTCAACAGAAGGCTCTCAGCAAGATACTGGATCATTTGATGGCGATGAAGAAGGCTATTGGCAAATGTTATCTAAGGTAGATATGCCAGAAGCATTTAAGTCATTGGGAAATCAGCTATCATATATTTGGAGCTCATTTTTAAAATTCCATAGGGAACATAGCATAGAAATATTCAAATATTTGCGTTGTCTATGGGCTGAAGACCGAAGTACTGAGTGGTCAATGTGGTTAGTACATTCAATGGAGCTTCAGCACAATGAGACATCTAATGAAGATTCTGAGAGTGGTTCCCACTACATCCATTTTGCTAAAGAATCACTTACAAGAAACTAAAATGAAGATCCAGCATTAGCTGCAGCTTCCTATGCTGATCTACATCGGAAGAGCATTGAGCAAATGAAGATAAACAGCCGTTCTCTTCAAGATTTGCAAATATTTGGTAGTCTATCTCAGGTTCCAGTCATTTATGTTGAACAGCATATGATCCAGTGCCAGAGATCTTGTGTTGTTGAAGAATGTCGCCTCTTTGGGCCTTGATGGACCCTTGGAAAAACCAAAAGCTACCATTATGCCAAATGCAACAATAAATAGTTTTCCCCCAAAGGCATCCAATCATGTTCTGGTGAGAAGAGCACTGAGGGTGGTAGTCTTTGTCCATGGATTTCACATTTCCCTTCCCTAGGCAACCCTACATTTGATAGTCATTTGGAAAATAACCAAAGCATGATAGATTTTGCTAGTATAGATGAGTTCAATCAGAGACTCAAGGTAAGAGATTTCTTGCATGATTTGCAGAAGACTTCTAATGCTTCAGATCAAGACAGACATGATAAAGATTACTAGCATGTAATTCAAACGCAGTCATCATAATACAAACAACGACAAGCTAGTTTGATAGAAATGCTGTAGGAAGTGATAAGGAGACCGAGCCTGTTTAGGATGATACACCAGTAGAGACATTTTTTGCTGAAAATATTGTACCTGCAGAAGAAATTTCAGATCAAATAGAGGATATTGAAATGCAAAGATTATTCAGAATTCTGCTTTGTTTTTCCTGTTTTGGGTTACTTAAATTTAATGCAGACCATGGGCTGATGGAGAGGAATTTTAGAAAACAAAAAATAGGTTTTTGTTCACCAGATACCCATTGACAAAAACCTCTCTCCGTTTTGCAACAGATTTCAAGGTTTGAAATATTCAGTTTAATCTTTGCAGCCTATTTTTCAAGGTTTTTAAATATTTAATATTTTCCTGTTTTAGTGTTCATATTGCGGGGAATATTATGATTGCTTGGAGATGAATTTGTAAAAACAAATAGAGTTTTTTGTCCACAACGGACCCATTCACAAAAACCTCTCCCAGTTTTTACATAGGGGTCAAGGATTGAGAGATATGGAAGCTTCTTTGACACCTATTTTTCGGAAATTTGCCATATTTGCCAGGAATCCGATTTTGCTATTTTTAGTAAATTAGTTGAAAGTTAGTTAATGTAACTGCTAGGTAGTTTCAATTTTGACCTAATGAAGGGAAGATAGAACTACTTCTTTGTAAATATAAAAGAGGGAGAGGGGTTCTACTCTTTGGCTGGCTAGAGGAGGTCTCCTGACTTGTTGATAAGCTAAGTATATGACTCTCATGTGTATTTGATGAACTGATTATGAAATATATGCTCCATTTTACCCTTCAGTCTGTTGTTTGGCTTCATTTCTAGCTTGTTTAGCTACACAATTGGTAAATTCATTGCTGGTTTATGGTTTCTATGCTTGTAGTGCTTACCTGTTGTGGATGAACTTCAATGTTATTTTTTGTTGGATACATGGTTATTATATTATGCATCTCAGTTCTTGTTTACTTGTGATTTAGTTCCTATTTGGCTTATGAATGTATTCCCTCTTGTCACCAAACTTCACAACCAAAAAAACCTTTCAAAAAACCCTAAAACCTAGTTTTGTTTGATTGAATGTTTGAGATTGTGTTGGCTTGTTTCTTTATAGTCTGGAAACAATTTCTAGCACAAACAGTTTCAATAGTTCATTTTTTTTTTCTGTTTCTTAGTCAGCAGTTTATTAGGGTATACACTACCTCAAGCCTTAGAAGTTATGTAAAAACTCTGTGTGGAGTTCTTTGGTCATCCTTTTGGACCAGTTTTGTTTCATCCTTTTTTGAACTGCAAGAACTCTCAGTTCCCGCCTTTTTTCTATAATGAATGGATGTGCACAACCTGTTTTATATAAAACCTTTTATAGTTTCTGTTAAAAAAAAAACATTGACGCACATACTCTAATAACCTCCAAGGCTTAAATACCAAGACGACCACCCCAACTTTGGAGGTATGAGTGAAAAACTTAGAAATTATTAGTTGTTTATTCAACAACAAATAATCTCTAAGGGAAAAAACACTATGGGCTAGTTGGATTGATATATAAGTCTAGGAGACCGATTCTTTTACATAAACCACCATGCTAGAACATTTTATTACAACTCGCCCAAGGGGGTATGAACATGTAGTACAAGAAAATTTAAAAAAAAAGGTTCCCAAAAGAAGGCTAAATGACTTATGAACTTTGAAGAATGAACAATGATGTTTGTTCGTCTCATCCGGCTCACTTGATACCACCAACTAAGTATGACTTAGTAGGTAAAATTTGGCTCCATCTAGGGACATGTGCTCTGACTGATCTTCTAATCAAAAAGAGGGTGTGAGAACTCTGGAATCTCTGGGTCCTGCACAAAAACTAAAGTCCATCAATAACACACACATAAAAGGAAACCAACTAGGAAACTAAGCTATTGCACAAAGTCAGTATAAAATATAATGTACAAAAAGAAAAACTATTTTACAACACTTATATACAACAAAGACCTTCAAGGTTAGTACTATGATACAACACATATAATACAACAATATGATACATGAAGAAAATACATCCAATGATAAGTTTAGAAATAAGCCATGATACCACCGATGCCAATAAAGGCATCAAACTGTCTTGGTGAAGAACATCTTAAGCAGAAGGCCATTTACTGGAAGGTTTATTCTTTCCCCTTACAAGTCATTTAGATAGAAGGAATTAGCAGCTGCTACTTCACAAATGACATAAGGTCTCATCCATAGGCTATCAAATTTTCCATGTTTTCTCGGTTTTTCCCTATGTTTGTCCCATAATAAAATGGTGTCACTTACTTCAAAGGATCCTAGTCTAGTAGACTTATCAAAAGTCCTATTGATTTTATATGAATTTCTAATACTCTAGTCAAGGGACTTCCTCCTGTTCTCATCTAACTCAATCAGCCGGTTAACTCTGTTCTAAATAGCATCCTGATCTGCACTAAAGTTCTGGAGAAGCTGATATACTAAAAGCTTTAAATGGATTGGTAAGGTGACATCTAGGCCATAGACAAGCTCTAAAGGACTCTTTCTGGTTGAACTCTTCTTAGTAATCCTATCATCCCGTAACGCATACTTAATCTTGCTATCCCATGATTTCTTGTTATCACCAACTGTTTTCTTGGTTTTGGTCATTAAGTTTTCATTACTTGACTCAGCTAGACCATTTCATTGAGGATAATAGTTGGATGAATGTGATAAGACAATGCCATATTTGAGACAAAAGGATGACATCTCTAAAGAACTGAAAGACGGGTCATTATCTGTGATAATTCTGGCTGGCACAGAATCTTGTGATAATCCTATCTTTTAGGAAATCCATGACTATCGCATCGGTTTCCTTCTTGGTGGGTATTTCCTCTACCCACTTACTGAAATAATCTATGGTGGAAAGTATCCAAGAGTAACCATTGCTTGAATTGTCTTTAAACTTACTGATGAAGTCAAACCCCCACTGCTGGAAAGGGGCTTGGACCACTATTGGTTTTAAGGGAAAAGATTTCATTCTTTTCTTCCTAGTGAACAACTGACACTGGGGGCAACTTCTGACAAACTTATGCACGTCTGAAAAAAGGTTTGGCCAATAGTAACCTGCTCAGAGGATTTTATGGGCAGTTGTGCTTGCTGCAAAATGTCCACCACAAAATACTGTATGGAACTCAACTGTGAGTCTTTTGGACTCGAGTTCATCAACACATCTAAGTACTAAGCCATCTGGGTTTCTCCAACCCATAGCATCCTTTGTTAAACAATACTTAGTTGCTTTTAACCTTAATGCTATGCTTTTATTGCCAAATAGGTGATTAGGGCATGTAAGGTTACGAAGGAAGAAGATGATGTATGAATACCAAGGTTGCCGCTCTAATCTTTGAAGCTCGTCCAATACACTTTGTTCTAGATTATTGTTTTGACAAAACATTCCTAAAGCTTTTTCATTCCCCCAATTTAACATCTTTGCAAGCCCCTGTCCCTTAATCAATCTAGTGGGATTTATTTCTAAGTCATATTCTTGAATCTTTGAAACCCATTTACCCCTAATACCTAAACAGTCCTGCTGAGACGTGATATCTTTGGTAGCTGCATGGGGTACATACCCAATGATTTTAGAGTATCCGACATAAGTTCTAAAATGTTTAAGGGACTTGACAAGAGCGTAAGCTTGCTTTTCTATGGTAGTATACTTCAATTCTGAATTTCGCAAGACCATACTCATAAAGGCTATAGGTTGCTCTTATCCTTCACTATTTTTCTAAAGTAAAACACCAGCAATGGTGTCTTCCGAGGCGAAAGAGATAATCTAAAACTCTTTGGAATAATCCGAACTGATTAAGACAAGTGACCTAGATATAGAATTTTTTATATTTCTGAAAGTATCTTTCCCTTCACCCATCCACTCAAATTTAGCATCTTTCTTTAATAACCTTTGTAGGGGTTTCATTAGCTCTGCTAAATTTGGCATGAATCTCCTTATAAAATAGATCTGGTCGTTGAAAGACTAGAGAGCCTTTAAATTCTGAGGCAAGGGGGCCTTCTTAATGGCTTCTACTCGTTCAAGATAAATCTTGACCCCATCCTTTGAGATGATGTGCCCCAACAACTTTCCTTCGTCAACCCCAAATATTGACTTGGCAAGATTTAAGGAAATGTCGTACTTACGACATCTTATAAACACCTGGCTAAGATGACTTATGTGGTCAGAAATTTCTTTCGAAAAAACAGTTAAGTCATCTTGATAAATTTCAATCACTTTGCCTAGGAGCTCTTTAAAGGAAAAGTCCATGGCTCTCTGGAAAGTGGCATCTGCGTTTAATAAGCCAAAAGGAATTCTTGAAAACTTGAAAGTGCCCCAAGGTGTGGTAAATGTTATTTTATATTGATCTTCTTTATTTACTAACACCTGGTTATATCTGGAAAAATTATCTAACATGGACATCATTCCTGAACCTGTTACTCTTTGAAGTAATGTTTCCATGTCGAGCAATGGGTAATTATCTTTTAGGCAAGATGTATTTAGATTCCTGAAATCTATACATATCCTAATTGACCCATTCTTCTTTCTAATAACAACTAAGTCGGAGCACCACGATGAATGTCGTGTATGTGCTATTATCCCTGTTGCTAGCATCTTTTGTAACTCTTTCTGCACAATAGGGGCCAACTTAAGCTTTATTTGCCTAAGTTTTTGTCGGAAATTTTTTGCATCTTTAGCCTCTTCTATAAGGGGAATAGTGCATTGAAACTCATCTTCCCGATAAGCTTTAAGTTCATCATAACTAAAGGCCAAAACATCTCTATACTCTTTGATTGAATTTATTAAGCTATTCTTTTCCTTTTCTGAATTACCTTTTCCAATTTGTATCAACTTGGGGTCTTTATCTGTACCTATGTTTATTTCCACAAAATCCCCCATCTTTAATGATTATTTTTTACTTTTATGACGATAGTGTCTGTCAAACAATTTCTCAAAAGCTATAAGGATATTTGGAATGTGATTTCTTAAATTATCCTCATGCTCCTAATACTCTTTACCCTCTTGTTGATAATTGATCTTACAATCCTCAAATTCCTGGAGATTATGGATGAATCTTAAGAGTTGTTTATCATCATTAAACAATTTCCAGTGATATACATTATCAGGAATTGAAGGCCTAAAATTTATTTCCATTTTACTGTTCACATTAATCATCTCATTTGAAGGTTGGAGGTTGGATTCCGCTACTTCCAACTTATATGCTAAACCATTCATTTCCCTAGGGATTTTCTGAAGACTAAGTGCATCAAACCAATCCATGGTGTCCTATATAGAATTCCTATACTTCCTTAGTCTATCACTTTCACACTAATATTGATTCTTAAGTTGGAGGATGTAGTAAGTCTGAATCACCTTTTATGTTCAACATTTATATGCCCATGTCTTTAGTAGTTTCTAACCCTGGGAACAATGCCTTATACTCAGTAACATTGTTTGATGCTTCAAACTCCAATATAAAAGAAAAGTTGTAGATTTTATTAGAAGGAGAAATAATCACGATGCCCGCACCATTTCCAGCTTTGGAATAAGCCCCTTCAAAGTACATTTGACAAACCTCATCTACCTTTTTCATTTTTAATATTTTCTTTAACAGGGGCCATGACATTGAACAAGATGGCATAGTTTCCAAAGTTATCAGTACAATGCACAAATTCATTTGTAGGATTCTGAGGGTTTTCTACTTGTTGCTTTCTTTCTTTTTCTCTATGAAGTATAACCCTATTCTTCTTCGATGCAGATATAGTTGCGTATGTCCAATCCATTTGGATGTGTCCATCTAGAGTTGCAACCCACTTTCTGGACAAAAGCATTCCCCAATTATCTGGTACATCGATTACTACAACATCCATTTTCATATCGATGTCAGGATACTTGGCCAATTTTACTTGTAGGTTTAAGATTATCCCCACCACATCAACTTCTCTTCTATCCATTGCACAAACATTGTGGTAGGGGCGTGTGGTCCTTAGATTCAATTGTTCCATTAGTCTTCTTGTAATTACATTTGAAGAAGCACCTAAATATAACATGCAGTTATGCAGAAGAAGATTTTCAACTATAAGAGAGACATAAAATGGTGGGTGATCTTCTCTTCTTAGATCAACACTGTGAAGGACTATAGGCATGTCCTCAAGGACAACAGGAAAATATTCGAGGATGGCATTATTACTTGGAAGGGAAATTTCCCTGAAAACGTCATGGGTTTTATTTTGATTACTTTCTAAAGCTTTCAATAATTTTTCTTTTTGACGAGGCATTTGAAGGATGTCGGTTGCATAAGATGAGACTTTAGCACTTTTTAACCACATTCCCATGTCAAGTTTTGATTCTACAACAACAAGAGGGTTTATAATAGGAGGAGTTGTTACCTTAGGTTTATACTGCTTAGCTGGTGTAGACTTCTCCTTCCTTTGATAAGTAACACCCTTGAATCTGTTAATTTTTACTCATTCAAGATAGCATTATGTTAGGATCTTTAACTGGGAGAACAACAAGTACAGCAATCAAACACAAGAGACAATGAACACAGTGTTTTTCCCCGGGGAAACCATAAATGGAGAAAACCCCGCAACTTCCTCAGAGATAGAATCAGCACCAAAAGTAAAACCCCCAAAACAGTAAGATGATCTCCCAAAAGCAGTAACCTCTTTCTTATTTACCCTAGTGTCTTTCTCTTCCTCAGCTATGTGCTACAACTGAGTGTGGATGAGTGTGTGATAAATAGAGAGGTCACCTCTCTATTTATACTAATTCCCGACATTACTAAAACCCTACTAAGGCCGACCTCTCTAGGAGAGGCTAATAACCCTAGTGCCCCAAAAATGCAGGGAATTTAACCCTTAGACAATAGGAGGGTTACCCACAATGACTTGACATGACTTGTTTAAATTATAGATCCTCCCAATCGGAACATCAGGGCATGACATGACACAAGTACATCCCGGAATAAACATCGGGTTACAATAGATAAGAAATACAAGTGAATACATTCCAAATTTACAATTACATCAACACTCCCTCTTAACTAGGAAGGTATTCTCTCGACAAAATTTTCATCACTGGTCTTCTTCTCTGGATCTTCTCGTCATCTGCATCTTCAAGTCATCTTCATCTTCATTTTTGGATCTGGATCATCACTCGATCTGGATCATCATCACTGGATCTGGATCATCACTGGATCTGGATCATCACTCGATCTATATCATCACTAGATATCATCACTGCACATCATCACTCGATCTAGATTATCACTGGATATCATCACTGGATCTGGATCATCACTCGATCTGGATCATCTCAGAGACATCATAACTGGATCTGAATCATAGCTCAATCTGGATCATCTCAGGTCATCATCATATGTGCTATCTCATGATTCTTCTCGTCACAGGAAGTTCTACAGATCCAACACTTTTTCATGTTGGTTGTAGGCCTAACCACCATGTAGATCTTCTTCAGCACTTATATCTGACCTACTCGTCAGAATGGCCCACCCAGCACTTACATCTGACCTGCTCGTCATAAAGGCACACCCAACACTCACATCTGATCATGTAGGAGCCTACAATCACATCACAAAGGCATAGCACTCACATTCGCCAGCATGATAGGACACAACTACTATCATCTGTGAAAAGGCTCAGCACTTACATCTGACCTACTCATCAGAAAGGCATGCACTCACATCTAATCTTGTAGGAACCAATCCTACAATCATATCAGAATGGCCCCCAGTCCTAGACTAAGATACCTGGTAACTGACCAGGTGCCTCCATTCTCCCAGAGAATGGTAGTTGCCCTTACATCTGACCTACTCATCAGAATGGCCCAGCACTTCCATCTGACCTACTCATCAGAAGGGCATGCATTCACATCTAATCTTGTAGGAACCAATCCTATAGTCTCATCAGAATGGCCCCCAGTCCCGGACTAAGCTACCTGGTAACTGACCAGGTGCCTCCATTTTCCCAGAGAATGGTAGTTTCGCTTACATCTGACCTACTCGCCAGAATGGCCAGCACTCATATCTAACATGGGAGGAACCTAATCCTTTAACCATGACAGAATGGCTCAACCCTTATATCTGACTTGCTCATCAGAATGGCTCCCTCAGTCCCAGACAGTGTGTTCCTGGTAACTGACCAGGTACCTCCATTCCAAGAATGGCATTCAGCACTCATATCTAACATGGAAGGAACCTAATCCTTTAACCATGATAGAATGGCTCAGCCCTTATATCTGACCTGCTCATTAGAATGGATTCTGGACTCGTCACTTCCCCTTGGAAGGGACCTCGATCTGGATAACACCAAGCTTCTCCCTAAAGTACTCAAACTTCACTCTGTCTAATGGCTTCGTCAACACATCAGCTATCTGATCGTCCATCGCAACATACTGGAGCTTCACTGCTCCCCTCTGCACCATATCCCTGATATAGTGATACTTGATCTCGATATGCTTCGACTTGTCATGGAACACTAGATTCTCTGACAACTTCACACAACTCTGGTTGTCACAATGTATACAAGTAGCATCCAACTGGAGATCAAATAAATCAGACAGTAGCTTCCTCAGCCATACTGCCTCACAACTAGCTGAACAAGCTGCGACATACTCTACTTCAGCTGTACTCAGTGCCACATAGGATTGCTTCCTGCTAAACCAAGAGATCACACCTGATCCCATACTGAAGCAACACCCTGAAGTGCTCTTCCTATCGATGGCACTGCCTGCCCAATCCAAATCAACATAACCCTCCAGGTTAATATTTTGATTCGCATCATACTTGAGACCATAATCAATTTTACCCCTTAGGTACCTCAGAATATGCTTTGCAGCAATCAAGTAAACATGTCTCAAATCTGTCAGAAACTGGCTCAAGGTGTTCACAGCAAGGCAAATATCTGGTCTCATGTTTGTCAGGTACATCAAGGATCCAATCATCTGATGATACATCGTGGCATCAACCGACTCTGATGAAGCATCGCTCAATAGCTTCAGGTTCGATGCCATAGGTGTGGCCATGGTTGTGCTGTCCATCATCCCAAACCTCTTCAGGATCTCTACTGCATACTTCCCTTGTCCAAGGGAGATTCCATCCGCACTCTGCCACACCTCCATACCTAGAAAATAACGCATCATACCCAAGTCCTTCATTTCAAACTTGGCAGCAAGCTTTCTCTTCGTATCAGTAATCAACCCATCCATACCTATCACAAACAGATCATCTACATACAGTAGAAGCATCACTGGGTTGCCATCTTCAACCTTGTAGTAAAGGTTGGAATCTGCTTTACTCTTGCTAAAGCCCAAACTGGATAGAAAGCTATCAATTCCGCTGTACCATGTCTTGGGTGCCTGTTTCAAACCATACAGGGCTTTCTTCAATCTGCACACATGAGACTCCCTGTCATGTATCTCAAAACCAAGTGGTTGTTCTACATACACTTCCTCTTCCACTACACCATTCAAGAAAGTAGTCTTGACATCCATTTGGTGTATCTTCCATTTCATTACTGCAGCCAGAGTAAGTACTGATCTGATGGAAGTGTATCTGGCTACAGGTGCAAAGGTTTCTTCATAATCTATTCCTTCTTTCTGAGAGAAACCTCGAGCGAAAAATCTTGCCTTATATTTTTCAATGCTACTATCTGCAGCATGCTTGATCTTGTAGATCCATTTGGAAGTTACAATTGACTTCCCTTCTGGTCTTAGGACAACATTCCAAACATCATTCTTCATGATCGATTGGTACTCTTCGATCATAGCATCCTTCCATTCTTTCCGTTCTGATGCTTCTTCATAATTGGAAGGTTCTTTATCAATAAAATCACATAGTAATGCTACATACCCGGAGCAGGATTTGGTCCTTTTTCTTTCTCTGTGATTCTCTTCTGGAGCCCCGTATCTTTCTGCACCTTGGACAACTTCTCATACCCAACCAGGTTTCCTCTTATGAGGATTCTTCTCTAGAGATGGATCTACAGGTCTTTGTGGTTCTTCAAATTCTCGATCTTCTTCTTGAGCTTCTTCATTTATGGTTGTATCATGAATTCTAGGTGCTTATGTTCCTTCAGATTCTTCAGTAGGTTTCTTTCTGGATTTGTTGTAAGCTATGTCTTCAACAAATGTCACATCCCTACTGATATCAATCTTCTTGAATCCTGGGAAGTATATTCTGTAAGCCTTCGAGCTTTCAGAGTATCCCACAAATATACCCTTCTTTCCTGAAGGATCTAATTTAGTCCTCTTCTCTTTTGGAATGTGTATGTACACTAGACAGCCGAATATTCTGAGATGGCTGACTTCTGGTTTCTTGCCATAGAAGACTTCTTCAGGAGTCTTGTTCTCGAGTACTCTATGTGGAGTACGGTTCTATACATACACCGCTGTTCTAGCAGCTTTCGCCCAAAGATGCATAGGAAGATCTTGGTCATGAAGCATTGCTCTTGTAGCTTCCATGATAGTTCTATTCTTCCTTTCTGCAATCCCATTCTGTTTTGGATTATAAGGAGTGCACAACTCCCTCTTAATCCCTGATTCTTTGCATAGCTCTTTGAATTCATTTGAAGTGAATTCTCCGCCATTATCTGATAGAAAGGTCTTGATCTTCTTTTCAGTGTGCTTCTCGATCAAGGCTTTGAATTCCTTGAACTTGCTGAATACTTCGTCTTTGTTCTTCATGAAGTAAATCCAAGTCTTCCTAGAAAAGTCATCAATAAAAGAAACATAATATGCATACCCGCTTAGTGAGCTTGATGACATAGGACCGCATACATCGGAGTGGATGATTTCCAAGATTCCTTTTGCTTTGCTTTCGCTACTTGGAAATGCCTTCTTTGTATTCTTTCCTTTCGCACATCCTTTGCAGACCCCATCATGTTTTTCTTGGATTTCTGGAAGACCTTCAACAGCTTTGCTTGCAAGAGGTAGTGCTCTGTAATGCACATGTGCAAGCATTCTATGCCAAAGTTCATTTGGCTCTACTGTGTCATGGACCAAGGCTTTATCTGGATGGCCCTTTAATTTGTACAATCCTCCTTCTTGTTCCCCAATCACTGTTGCATCATCGATGGTCTTTCCTTCTGGCCACATGATGACTTGCCCATCTATAAATGCAACCCTCATTCCTTTTGCATCTAATGCAAATATGGAGAGGAGGTTCTTTTTGAGTCCCGGTACAAACAATACTTCCTTCATTGTCATATATTTTCTAGATTCTAGCTTATAGGAGGATTCCCCACTACCTTTTATTGGATATTGGTAGTCATCTCCTAGATTCACCTTATGAGGTGATTCATGTTCTGATAGTCTCACAAAGGATTCCTTGAATCCTGTCATATGTTTGGAAGCCTGTTATCTATGAGCCAATCATTGCTTCCATGAGTGATGTTTCTTGTGAGCGGAAATCAAAACATATTCTTCCTCGCTTGAAGAATCTTCACTTTCATATTTGGTTCTTTTCTTGGATGGTTCATCATCCTCTGCAGCATGAGCATGATGTCTTCTTTTGTTGCTCTTTTTCTTATTCTATCTTTTAGGACAATTTCTTGCAAAGTGTCCTACTTCATCACATGTATAACATCTGATTTTAGACAAATATTTTCTAGTGTTATCTTTGTGAGAGTGCTTACCTTTGGAGTGATGAGATCTTCTTTTGGTTGTATTGGAATGTACCGTGAGATCTTGATCTTCACTTCCCATCTTCTCTTCTTGAGCTGCTATCCGAGCTTCTTCTTGAGAGCACTGTTTCCATAGTTTGCTGAACTTGACTAACTTCTTTCTAGCACAGATCCCTTGAATAAAGGAGTCCCATGATCTAGGGAGACCATTCAAGGTAGTCATCACAATCTATGCATTTTCCACTTCTTCATCTACTGCTTCCAGTTGTTTCTTGATCTGAGAAACTCTTGTGAAGAAATACTGGATTGTTTCTGCATTCTGAATCTTCACATTCTTCAGTTGGTTTCTCAAAGTCATCTTCCAGTTTATGTTCTTCCCCTCAAACAATTTGGCTAGGGCATCAAACATAGCTTTAGGTTTCTTTAGGGAGGACACCTGTGGTATGAGGTGATCCTTGATAGAATCAACAATGATCATCTTTGCCATAACCAACTTCTTCTTATGTAAGGCCTTTGCCTCATCTCCCTCTGGAACTGGAACCTCCTCATTGATATAGGAGTCCAACTCATTTTCTTCCAGGACCAGGGAGATCTTATACTTTCAAACTCAAAATATCCCTCAAGCTTTTCATCAAGCTTGGTATGATGAGACATCTTAACTGAGAATCTCAAATGGAAATACAAAAGATTTAGATCTTACCAGGTCAAGATGTCAGATCTGGAATTAGAGCTGAAATCCTGCAGAGCTGTTTTAGGAGCAGATTAGGGTTTTTATTTTCTGGAGTTCTGTCCAACCAAATGCTTTGAATTTGATCCCTAACTTCGATTTTAGGGAGGATATCAATCCAGGCTTGGGCTCACTAAAAAATTCCTCTTTTGTGAAAATCCCTAATTTTCGGCAGTAGTGTCGGGTACAAAACTAAAAAAACCTCAGAATTGAATTCTGCTTCGACAGAAAGATGCGCCCTAGGGAGTAGATTTATTCCAACCTTCTTTTGTTTAAAATCTTAGAGAGATCCACAAAGTAGGAAGCCCTAGTTCCCGTAGCTGCACAGTTTCTTCTTCTCGGGTTAGCTCTAATACCATGCTAGTTTTTAATCATTCAAGCTAGCATTATGTTAGGATCTTTAACTGAGAGAAAAACAAGTACAATAATAAAACACAAGAGACAATGAACACAGTTTTTTTCCTTGGAAAAACCATAAATGGAGAAAACCCCGCAACTTCCTCAGAGATAGAATCAGCACCAAAAGTAAAACCCCCAAAATAGTAAGATGATCCCCTGACAGCAGTAACCTCTTTTTTCTTTTCCCAGTGTCTTTGTCTTCCTCAGCTATGCGCTACAACTAAGTGTGGATGAGTGTGTGATAAATAGAGAGGTCACCTCTCTATTTATACTAATTCCCGACATGACTAAAACCCTACTAGGGCCGACCTCTCTAGGAGAGTCTAATAACCCTAGTGCCCGGGAACTGTGGGGACTTTAACCCTTAGACAATAGGAGGGTTACCCACAATCACTTGACATGAGTTGTTTACATTATGGATCCTCCCGATCAGAACATCAGGGCATGACATGACATAAGTACATCCCAGAATAAACATCGAGTTACAATAAATAAGAAATACAAGTGAATACATTCCGAAGTTACAATTACATCAACAGAATCTAGCATCCCTCATCTCTTTAACTTGTTCCCGAGAAGGATTTTCACCATAGCTTTGGGTGATGAAATCATTCTCCTAAATATAATCTATGGCTTGTTTCCAATGTTGGTTTGACAAAGGGTAGGTTTGGCCTACCATGTTCACGAACTCAGGCTCGCTTAAAGGTGCATCCTGATTACTAGTCTCAGGGAATCCATGTTCCATCACTTGATTGGCAATACAACAAGTAGTCTCCTGGTGGAACTGATCACAATGCCTACAAAATGGAATTGCATCCTCTACCATGTTGGTTGAATCTAACTGGTTTGGAATCGTAGGCTCTTGAGTTGGTGCTTTCTTCTGATACATTTGATTAGGCTTTTGTTGAAAGTTCCTTGGTGCATGAGAAACATGATTTCTCTCCATCATTACCAGCCTATTTTGAATATGATTCAGTTGTGCAACATGATTGGCCATTTTTTGGTTTTGATTAGTTACCAAGGTTTTCATCATTTCAGCCATTTCCTTCATAGGATCTTTAGATGATTCATTTCCCTCTGATTCAACAGTTTTTCCCTTAGACTCTTTTTTATAGGAAGAATTTCCTCTATTGAATCCAGGTATGTTGGACTTACCAGATGATTTCATATTCTTTTCAATTTTTTCGGCCAAATCCTGGGCTTGCTTTAAATCAGCAGGTTCTTTATCTCTTAACCGATACCTCAAATCTCCACTAAATGCTTCAATATAATAGATGAGGATAGCATCATCGTTTGGCTTAATGTCTTTATGAAGGTCACAAACAAGATCCCTGAACGTCTTATCGAATTCCTCCATAGTTTCATTTTCCATATTTTTAATCATTATGGAGAGCAACAAGCTGATATCTTGGTTCATTTTTCTCTCCCCGTTTCTTCTTAAAACAGTCCAGGAATTCATTAAGTGTTTTATATGAATTATCAGCTAAGTCAATGTACCATTCTCCGACATATTCTTCTGAAGATAAAGCAAAAAGCTTCATTTTTACATCATCATGGTCATGGGCAGCTTGATTGCAATAACCAACTAAATGCCTAGAAAACTTCTTAAGATGGGATTTGACTATGATGGCATTGTTGCCTTGAAATGTAGGCAGCTTATTGATAGCATCATTCGGAATGGCATGAGGAGCACCTGCTATTTGAGAAAGGTCAAGGGGTTTGGAAAAATTGGATATTTCTTTAGATTTATGGATGTGACTCTCTACAAATAGATGATGGATATCTGAGAGGGATTGGGACCCTAAATCTTCAAGGATTCTACGAGAAGTCTATCTATTCAATCTCTTTCTATACGCCCTTTTAGACTCGAGGATGAGATCAAATACTCCTTCAGAGTTCCTTCAAGTAGAATACCTTGGAGGGATATTCAACAGTGGAGTCGGCAGATAGACCGAGTTTTAATTATTTATAAAGACACGATCTATCAAAAAAATTTATCTTTTTATATTATTGAAACAAAAAGAAAAGTTAAGTTGTACTCGGAAATAAAAATATTTATCCCCGAAAACGGCGCCAGAAAAATGTTGCCGCCTTTCACACACCTAGGGAGAACATGGCAAAAATATTCAAGCCACTTGATGTGTTCTTGGGAGCAAGTCTCGAGTCAAGACTGTCACCTTATTCTTGACTCCTCCATTTAGGCCAACTCTTAATGAAACCAAGGGTGGTAGACCCTAATTAGTTGTTAAGGCTTAGTGATGATGATTTTAGTTGTTTAAGAGTTTTAATAGAAATAAACAATTGAACAACATATTGCAACAGAATATATTTAAACACAACAGCATAAAGATCAATGCATAATATATCAAGCACATAGAAATAGATGATTGTATAATGTAATGAACCAGTGCCAAAATGGAGTCCACAGATAAAAGGTGTTATTGTATTGCTGAAAGAAAAGTCTTGCAAGTGCTCTTGGTTAGTTTTATATTAATGTGGAGATGAGTTGATTAACTTTATGGGGGAAGAGAACTCCATATATACCCGAAGGTATGAGTATGTCCAAAACCCTTATCTGATGTGGCTCCCCACAAGAAATATGTGGGTTGGTTGGAGTCTCTGAGATGTGATAAACACTACACCAACAAGGGTGTATCCTAACAGTGTTTCGCGGTCATTACCCAGTTGCTCCCTCTTCCTTTGTGTATTTTTCCACCGCAACGAATCAAATCGAGGAGTTGGGATTTTTGCCTGGGGAGGTTAATTGAAAATGTGAAACTAATTATACTAGTCACCCACGTTGCTTTTGATGCATCCAACTTATCGATCGAACCACAGCGGTGCAGAGCATACACAATGGAGCCTAAATAATTTTAAGAATTTTATGATTGGTTTGTTTATTAAAAATGAAAAAAGTGACCTCCAATCATCTCTTTTAGTTCAAGTGAACCTCAATCGAGAAAGCAAGGAGGGGTATATTTTATTATGTTTTAAGGTGAAATAAACTTAAAATGCAAAAAAGATAAAGCAAGTTATCTAATTAATCCTACCACGCATCTCTTTCCCCCTTTGGGTGACTCGGGAAGGCATGGGGTAAGTAGTAGTATTACTTTGATAAATGAAATATGAAATAAATGATCAAGCTTGCAGCATCTAACAAAGTATACTATCCTATAAAATAAATAAGAAAAACACGAAAAAATGAAAAAGTGCAAAAAAGCAACACCGACGCAGATCACCCCAGGGGGATGGGGAGTGGGATCGAAAGAGCCTACTCGAGATATCTTTTATTATGCTCGGTTACAATGCTTGTTTGGAAAATTCCACTTGATTCTTATAGAAGATGAACCCAAGGGCTTACAAAACTATCAAAAAGTGAAAACGAAAGAATGAGACACCCCTAAGAAGCTCCAAATAGCCCAAAAGTCAGTTTTTGAGCAACACCTCCTCCACTTTTTGGAAGTACCTTCTAAAAACCAGCAAGCTTTATTAGTAAAAAAGTGCCCAAAAACACTTTGGAACTGTCTTTGGACAACGCAAAAAAAATTGTAAAATTTTCTAAGTTAAAACTATATAAAAAATTGCAAAAATTAACCAAGGAAATCAAACTTTCCTTATGATATTGGCTTGCTTCTTGGGCAGCCAATACAATGTGCACTTAGATGCTACATTTCTCTTTTAAACTTTGAAAGAAGACTACCTTTAAACAAGATAAGTATTTCTTTGTAATGCTTGCCAAAAAGGCGATTTGAGCTAGATCTCTTTTAAATGGAAATTTGCATGCAAAAAACTGAGATCTAAGCTAACAAGATCTTACTAACTAAATCTATGAATGATTTTACTTTGTAAAATAGAATTAAGAAATAAGATATTAAACGGTAACCAATTTGAGAAAATTTTATAATTTGAGGAAGAGGAAGAGATAGTGCTTGTTGTTGGCATAGATCTGCCAAAGAAACTTGTTAGTGAAGCACAAAGGGACAAAATCTTCGCAATTTCATTGGAAAAACTGTGGAGTCAATCTTGAACCACAGCTCTTCCAATCACGGCAAACCTGAAAGCTAAAAAACAAATCCTGCAAACAAATTCATTAGATCTAAAGATACATATGCAAAAAAGATGACATAACATGAGAAATAATCTTATTTAACATGCAAATATTAACCCATTTAAACATATGTAAAAAATAGAAGTAACCTTACTTACAATGATCTATTCCTATGATTCAAATAATCATTCAGGAAGACACAAGTTGAAAGAAAAACTTGAGAAAATAGCAGTTCACCTCAAAAGCAGCATGATAATGGTAATCCACACATGAAAGCACTCCACAATTTAGCCTCCAAAGCTTCTCTTTTTTTCCAACAATGAATGATCAATACAATATTACAACAATAGCAATTCTTTCTCCCCTACTCTAACTAGCTTGGAAAGGAGAAAGCATAGCTTTATTTATAGCTAGACTGACCAAGAGGGGTGCATGCTTGACTGAGAGAGAGAGTCCGAGTTGATGGAGAGTTGAACTGAGCTTCATCTGAGCTTGAAATGCACCTGAACTGAGATTCATTTAAGAGGTAGGTGCCACCTCTTCCACCAACTCCCAGTATCCAACCATGAACTACCAAATCAACCACACGTGTGGGAGGAGAGAGAAAGAGGGTGCAACCTCCTTGACTGCTTCATCTAGTTAACTTCCTCTTCAGCCTTAATCAGGAACTACAATCAGGGAAAGGACTCGCCTACTCCATCAAAAGCCGATGAGACTGATTTCAATCAAATCAGAGCATTTTCCACTGATTTAGGAAAATGAGAATATTCTTCATTTATTAATTATTTCTATTTTTTAATTAATAGATTTGATTTTTTGGAGATTTTTCACTTAAGTGATCAATTTATCACTTAAAACTTAGGAAAAGTGGGTTTTTGGGTTAAACGGGTGCTCTGGGTTAGAAAACGATCACCCCCAAGGCCAAAACTGATCTCTAACCACACTTTTATTACATTTCCAATTTTTTCAATTAAACTATTAAAAAATAGCCTAAGTTTACAGTAAAAAAATAAAATATAAATAAATAAATAAATTACCAAAACTTAAAAATAAACCTAGGGGGGCCTAGCACATGTCTATATGACTCCATATCAATGCCTAGCATGTTTATAAACATTGACACACACAGTCTAATAACCTCCAAGGCTTAAATACCAAGACGACCACCCCAACTTTGGAGGTATGAGTGAAAAACTCAGAATTATTAGTCGTTTATTCAACAACAAATAATCTCAAAGGGAAAAAACACTCCAGCTGGTCAGATTGATATATAAGTCTAGGAGATCGAGTCTTTTACATACGCTGCCATGCTAGAACTTTTTATTACAACTCCCCTAAGGGCGTATATACATGTGGTACAAGAAAATTTAAAAAAAAAGGTTCCTAGAAGAACCCTGAATGACTTCTCAACTTTGAAGAATGAACAATGATGTTTGTGTTGAATTTTAGCAATAGCATGAATACTTTAAAATTTTGCATCCTAACTCATAACAAATGACAAGTGCAGTAAAACATCAACACATCAAAACACTGAACACAAGAGTTTTCCATTGGGGAAACCTTTAAAGGACAAAAACCCCAAAAGCATTAGTAATTCATCTCGTAAATGAGATGACTGAGTTCTTCAAAATTCTCAAACTCTAATTGAGTTTGTATCATAGATCCACAATTACAGAAGATAAACGTTTACACAAAAATATCAATTTAAGCTTTTTAACAAGTTCAGGATTTCTGCCCTAATTTTCTCTCTCCTGCTCGGAGAGATCTGACTGCCCAGATATGTTTTCTCTCGCATGCCCAAATTGTTCAGACACTGCCCTATCAGCTGTTGCCCTGCCCGTACTTGCTGCCCTGCTACCCGTAGTTGTTGCCTTGTCATGTTTAATGCCCGTGGGGCGAATCTGTCTGCTCGAGCCCTATTGGGCTGACCTGAGTGCTGCCCGAGGGTCTGTACAGACCTGGAAGCCTGCATGGGTTATTGGCTGTTGTGCGAGACCCTCACCGGTATGCCAGCAAGTTGCTCGAGGGTGGGTAGCAGTCCCAAAACCCTCACGAGTTGCTGCTGCAAGCTACTCGAGGGTTCGGGAGAGAGGTCGAGCCTTGGAGAAGGTTGTCCAGAGGAAGGAGGAGGGAAGCCGTGAAGGAGTTAGGGTGCCTGTGAAAACTTGGAGCTACCCAATGAGAACTTGATGCTGCCTGCAGAAGGAAGAAGAGGAGTTGGGGTGAAACCCTAACTCATAAAAATTGTTGTTGCACTTTGGCAATGAAACCCTAGTTTAGGGTTTTACTTCAGTAAGTAAGAATGCCCTAGCTAGACTCATCCATGCTAGGGCATAATCATAAAATAACTGTCTTCTTCCAAAACCTGTGAAATCTTCTGTTGGAGCAACTTCACTTGTGAGAGCAAGTGTGTGTCATAATGAAATGGATTGATCTTCCTTTATATCCCTTGAGTCACTTGTGAGTGGACCAAAACTTAAAAGAACAAAATATTATTATTTTATTATTTTCTCACTTTGACTTTTACCTTTAGTGGTACTAAAGGTCTTTTTGCACTTTCACTTTGACACCTTAGGGGTACTAAGGGTCCTTATGTATTTTAGACTTTTTCTTTAGCTTCTTCAAGTGCCCTGTGGTCAAAACAAGTGGTCAAGGTGGTCTTTCATCCCCACTCAAAGTACATCATTATAAACAGAGAGAATTACTAATGCTTTTATCTCACACTCTGTGTGACACCAAGATCGAATACTAAGGTGTCTTAACCAAGGGTAGCTAAGCCTTGGAGAAGATCACAAAGCCCACTGATCGAGGGTCAGAGTGTCACACATGCCTAGACCCAGTCTAGGGCTTATAGTGTCTTCCTGGTAACAGACAAGGTGCCTCAGCCATAGGTTGCATAATTTGACAGAAGGGAAAATACTTGGTAATAGACCAAGCGCCTCCATTCTCCGAGAGAATGGCCCTCAGCCCCAAGCTGAGTCCCTAGTCCCGGACTAGGTAAATTCCTAGTAATTGACCAGGTGCCTCCATTTGAAGGAATGGCCACTCAACTCTAGGAAGAGTCCCCCAGTGCTAGACTGGTTCCACATGCTGGTCTCGGACCAAATGTCACCACTCAAAAGAATGGTCACTCAACTCAAGGTTGAGTCCCTCAGTGCTAGACTGGTTCCATATCTTGGTCCCGAACCAGATATCCCCATTCAACAAAATGGTCACTCAACTCTAGGTTGAGTCCACACCCTGGTCCCGAACCAAGTGTCTCCGTTCTCCTAAGAGAATGGAGAATGGCTCTTGATGCTGCTTAGAAAAATCAACAATTTGTTCGTCTCATCCAGCTCACTTGATACCACCAACTAAGTATGACTTAGTAGGTAAAAACACTCACAACGGACTTTACATTCTTCAAAGGGGCCACCAAAGTAAAGGCACCTACAATATCAAAGAACCCTACTCACTTCTCGCTCAACACAACAGCGATCTAGGTGGCAGAATATGGAAGCAAATTTGAGATCAGAACTTGTGGCTGAAAGTTTTAACCTTCCTCTAGCTAGTGGCTTAGAGGAAAATTCTAACCTAGGATCGATTGCGTCAGAGAGGATTTGAAGGACCCTCTAAATGAGTTCTATGTGTAAATAAATCTAAAGATCTAGAAAAAATTTCAACCTCTGCCACTTCAACTCCCCTCTCTAGGATCAAGGCACACTCATCTCCATAATGCAAGACTGTGATCGTGACAACATCACCAACACCATATCCAATTAGAGAACCCAAGACTTCGACAATGATTTGGTTAGTCATATCTAACAGCTCTTCACATGATTCCTTTTGTGGGAAACATGGAAAGAACATAACAGCTCTACACCCCTGACCTCAACAACAAATGGAAACTTGTCCCTCCCTCCCTCTTCAAAGAGAATTGTCTCAAAATTAGCCACTAGCATAGATCCATTTTAAACCAGGATATATCAAGCACTGAGAGAGATCCAATTTCTTGAGGTGTACATTTGTTTACCATTTGGATCCCTCTCGGTATTTGATAGATCTGCGTTTAAAATGGATCTATGCTAGTTTACTTTTTTATTTTTATTTAAGTCTATATGTAATTTATATTTTTCATTTTTTTATTTTTTAAATTTTTTTTATTTATGTCGGCTAACATAACGTGACTAAATTGACAAGATCTCCCCCATACTGGGTTGGAGAGCACCTCGCTTGTCTCGATGCAATCAAAATATGGTTCCCCGCAACAAGTGCTTGGAGAAGACAACCCAATCCTCATACGAATCGACAAGCCAACATGATACATGATTTGGCCCCTAGCGGTTGCCTTGAATGGTCATCATCATCATTCATGGGGACAAAATGGAGACATTAACTCGGCTCAAGGACACTCCATCTCCCTCACGTGAAAGTACCATAGCTACCCCACTTGGGTGAGTGCTAAGCACCCCGCTATAGACTCTTAAAGAGTCTGTCACAGTGAGTATGCCCATGGATAGATGGCATTCTTATGCATGTGCGATATGATGGTAATCAACCAGCATGCTCTATGAATTATTTTGACCGGCGGCTACATCATTAGGCGACTTTGATCTATTTCTCGGCCACTCCTTTAAACAAACACCATTGTGACGGTTAACCACACCTCCGTTAGCATATCCCACTGTCGTCTACCATTCTTTGAATTTCATAAATGCTAAAAATTTGAATTTGAACTTCCCGCTAAGATTTGTACGAGACTCCCGCTTATTATGAGATTGCAAAATTGCAAACACCAGAATGTGAAATTGTGATCTAATACAATGGAAAAGAGAAATTGATTTCAGAAACAAAAATTACACAAACACTTCATGTTAAGAAGATAGATTCTCCAGACCTTACCATGATTGATTTACCAAATTACTGAAGCATATATTGAAGGCATTGGAGAAGAAAAACTGGATAAAGTGCCCAAGATAAGCAATGTCCAGCTCGAGGAGGACTTTGAGTTGTCATTGCTTATTGGAATGTGGGAAGGTTAAGGCTGGATGATCAGATTCCATTACATATGTCGTTCATTTCTCAAAAAATGGTTCAAAATGACGTTGTTGTTGAGATTGTAAAGACGTGGCTGAGCCAGGTTTGAATATGAAGGAGCATGTGCTTGAAGAAAGTCCAGTACTAAGTGAAAGAACCTAAGAAATAATGTTGAATGGTTGAGGCAGTCAAAATCTGCTGTCTAAACTCCTTGGTAGCTCCAAGAAGCTCAGTATATTTCTTACTCGGTCAAGGCTTCTTTTATCGATAACATATTTGGATTCCGCTTCAATTTTACAATAACTATTTCTGGAGTTGTTTTTTTCTTTCATTCAGAAGTTATGTTATGAAGGGATTTTGTTCTGCTTCGTCTTCTTATTTGAATACATTTTAATGAATAAATTACAGATCTTCTGTTGTGCTTTTCCCAAACTGAGCAATTTTGTATCTCAGTTTCTCATATTGTTGCTCTTGTGCATCTCTGCAAATTTCAGCATCAATGATAAAAGATGTTAGCGTCTAAGGAAACCGATTGCCTTCTCTCCAAGTGTTAAGTGGAGTTGGTTCCATACTCATTCTCATCGCCTTTGCTCTGATTATTCTCGCATGGTCTTACTTCAAGTAGTGCATGGGTGGCCGCTCTTCTGAAGGTCAAGAAAGATACTAAACACATGCACTTCATAACTAATATGGGAAGAACGAGGGAATGAGGAATATGTCAAAACTTTGAGATCAAAAGTGCGATATGAGAGTGACTGTGATTATGGGCGACGATGAGAAGAAAACTTTTTTTTTTAAAGCTAAACCCACGTTTGTGGCTACCACCGCAGTAAATTAAAATCCCCGCCACCCTCACTGCGTTAGCTTGTCAATCGTATTTTTAAAATGTAGATCTCTCAGGAGACGACGTGAGCAATGCAATTTAGATAGAACTCTAAGAGATATTTGTGTACATATATGTTTCATATTTTCTTCAAAGCTCAAATATACCATCCTTAAATACAATAATGATTTCAGTTTTAACAATGGAAGACATGGTCGGCCTCCTTAATGGGGAGTAGATGTGATAGAACTGTGCTGAAGGAAGTATTGCAAGTAGTGTTGAGTGTTTCCTAATGAAGAGTAGATGTTGAGTGTAATTAAATATAGTAAAAATTTTAGAGTATCACGAGGCTCTCATTTTAATGGCATTTTCATTAGTCAAATGTCCAGAAAATTTTAACTATTTTTAATCAAAGATTGTAAATTTTCTCATTAGTTGAATATCCACAAATAGTAAATTATTATTATTTTAATAAAAATGTTTTGAAATATATTCAAATTCAATATCAGACTACATGGAATCTTAATTCCACAAATTTTACCCAATAAACCCTGTGATTTCATACTTAAATTTGATCTTTTTAACTTTTTTTCAAAAAATATATATATATATATATATATATATATATATATATATATATATTTTGAGTTTTACACCCCTATATGGAGAAAAAAGACCATTCCCCTTTTTTCCTACTTTCCCATTTAGTTGGAGAAGGTTCAGGTTCAATAATCTCTTGGAATGGTTAGATAACGAAAAATAAATCATAGGGTCTTGATCCACATAATAAAATATGGTCGGGTTTCATGACTCTTACCACTTTGACAAGAAGGATTAGATATTTAGGTTTCTTTAACTTTTATGGAATATGGTCAGGTTTTATGCCTTGTCCCGACTTTCACCACTTGACAACAAGAATTAGATATTTAGGTTTCTTTAACTTTTATGGAACTCTGCTACCAGTTTTTTTTATTTTAAATTTTTATTTTTTTATTTAGAGAAAGGTTTTTTTAATGTTTATAAATATATTTACATTAATATAATTTAAATATCGTTTATAAACAAACAACCAATGAATCGATGAACCATTTTACTTTATTTTCTAATCAATTTTTAATATTTTTAATAAAAAACTTATTTCGTATTTTTGTTAAAGTTAAAGAGGTGCTTTGAGATTTATTATGAGAAGATGACATTAATTACATAAAATTATAAAAAAGTTAAATTAAATTAAAAACATAAAATCATAAATTTATTTTAAATTTAGTATATTAAATATTAAAAAAAAAAATCTAAATTGTAATTTATATATATATATATATGAAAAAAAAATATTATATATTAAATGGATTTTATATCATGTGAGAATAGAAAAACTTCTTTCATAAAATATAATATTAAAAAGAATACTAATTTGAACCCATTACCTTATACAGTGAGAGTAGAAAGGCTTACCTTCATCAAACATAATGTAAACAAGGGGAGTTATGGAAAAGCAAGTCCCTTCCATGAATTTGCAAAGCATATGCTTGCTTTGTAGCTTGACTTCCTTTCGAGTAGAAAATCGAGTAGAAAATCCTCACCAACGAGGTAAGATCATTTAAATGTAGTGCAAAGGCTAATCAAAGTGAGTATATACACATTTACAAGGAAATATATGCAACCAAATTTACAATGCTAATAGATGTTAACTTAAGTATGATTTGATTGATTTGATGGAATTGTTTGGTAATTTCAAATGAAACAATTACTTATTTATGTTTTCTCTTCAAAAATTTAAGTTAAAACACAATTAAGAAATCCAACCATTCTAACATCTCTATGCCTGTTCCAAATGGTAAATTCAACATCATTTAAATGTAGTTCAAAGACTCGTTAGATTGAGTATATACATAGGTAGAAGCAAATTTGCATTGCTAAGAGATGCTAAAGTGCAAAAGAAGCAGGGAAAGCCAACCATTCTAACATCTCTATAACACCTTCCTTTTTATTACTAGATGGTAAAATCAACATTATTTAATTGTAGTTCAAAACCTAATTAGAGTGAATATATACATATTTACAAGGAAACACATACAAACAAATTTGCAATGTCTAGAGATGCTTAAGTGCAAAAAAGCGGCAACTTAAGTATGGTTTGTTGAAATTGTTTAGTAATTCCAAATGAAACAATTGCAATGATAAAGTTGTTTAGACAATATCTAAGATGCATAAGAAATAATAATCAAAGTACATGTTTGTTAGCATGTAGTGTCTGACCATGTAAATGATATGAACCTACAAAATGAAAATAAAATGGGAGTTAGAGTAGAACAATATTTTAATGATATGATCCTGCAAAATGAAAATAAAATGGGAGATAGAGTATAATAATATTTTAAGAAAAAAAACAAATGTTTATTACTGAGAATATTGACATGATGTATTTTACTTGTAACCATACTTTTTCAATCCATGTGTCAGATTGCATTGTATTGTCTTTATTGACAATGAAGGTACCATGGACTCTAAAATCCCACAACATGTAAATGGTGCTTCATTTTCTCTTAACATATTCTTCATCTGGCATGGAGTAATTCCTTTAATACTAATTGGTTCATGAGATACAAATGTACAACAGTTTTTATAATGCAATTTAAACAATGTTCATAGGTGAATGGAAATTTTGTTTCCATCAAACACACTTAATGATCGTATGATCTATTATTGAGGATAGTCTAGTAGGTAATCTGCATTTTGTACAAAAGAGGTTCTAATGATGTGGAATAAGCAGTTGCAATTGCCAGTGCTCCTTGTACCTATTAAGAAAGTGCCATGATATATGTGTGTGTGTGTGTGGGTGGGGGGCAAGGGCATGTGCAAGCTAATGAGGGTCTCTTTTGACACGTTAGATGCAATAGAATACTGAAAAAACATGCATCCATTAACTTACATGGATATTTTGAGACACTAACACAATGAATCTTACAAAGAGTAAAAAAAATGAAATGTAGGAAATTGAATGACATTTCCAAATATATAATTTTTTCTATTGAAAATGTTCTTAACTATCTAAAGTTAGATTTTTTTTAACGGGCACTTTTTATTTTTGGGACAAATTATAAGGTATATGTTTTTTGTGAATGCAGCCTTTGAGTGCCTAAATGATGGAATCAAGTTACGGAAATGGGTAGACATATAGAGAACATATAGTACTAGTGCACGACTATTTTTCTAAAAATAAAATTAATATTTTTTAATTATGTAAGTGATCAAACCTCGAAACGAGTATGTCAATTGTGGCT
Organism: Pseudotsuga menziesii; assembly: GCA_001517045.1. Lineage (NCBI taxonomy): Eukaryota > Viridiplantae > Streptophyta > Pinopsida > Pinales > Pinaceae > Pseudotsuga > Pseudotsuga menziesii. Next base: position 327,038 of record LPNX010574687.1, on the reverse strand, counting down.
GCAACATTTGAATGTCTTAATGAAATTATTTGGAAACGGTTTTTTATAGCATGAAGAGATCGATGTTCTTTAGTGCAGCATACATTTTTTTTTTCAAAATGGTTGAGAAACGAAAGAGTTATGGATGAAACACTAACATGTGTTTTTTGAATTGAGGAGTGATGACACAAGATAAATAAGATAAAGATATAAAAAAATTGATATATTCTTGTTAAAAATTATATATTTGGAATCTGCAAAAATATATATATTTGTTTCTTAAATTTCATAAAAAATGGAGGTGTGCAACATACTATAACCAATGGCTAAACACAAGCATATTGAAAATTTGGATGTAATGCTCAATTAGCCAAGGTTTATCATATTCCAAGGCATAGGCATGATGAATCCGAAGCAAAGTACGAAGCAGACACATAGGAATAAGAATGCCACGGCAGCATCGGTGGAGGTCACTCGACCAAAGTGGCACTAAACACGCTCTCTTTTTGTTTAAATTCAAATTTGTGTTCCCACCAAATAGAAACATGCACGCATTATATTTATGCAAAACACGCATGTGTTTTGTAAGACTATAACGCGTGTGCGTTTTGGAAGCCCATAACTTTACATTTGATTACTTTGTCAATTATAACAATATTTTTATTATTTTATGTCCCCCACACCCATGCCCCTCTTCCCCATAACTCTTACTAACCCATCCTCCTCCTCTCCCTACCACTAACCCCCCCTCCTCTCTCTCCCTAACACACCACCACCCCATTCGCTCTCTCTCTCTCTGACTCTCTCTCTATCTCTCACACACACACACTTATGTATCCCCCTACCACTAACACCTGTATGTCCCTTCTTCCCCCCAAACCCCTAACCATTTCTCTCTACCTCTAAATCTTAAACACCCCCCTATTGTTCTATCTCTAATCGCTTAGCGCCCCTCCAAAACCCCTAACACCTCCCTTCCTCCATCTCTCTCTTCCTCACACACACACACATCCCCCTAACACCTCTCTCTCTCCACTTTCTCTATATATGCGCATTTACAGAAGGAAAAATACGCATCTTTCCTTCTGTACATGTGCATTTACAAAAGGCGGAAATGCGCATATATGGAAGCTCTCTTCTGTATATGCACATTTTTACTTTCGTATATGCATATTTACGAAAGCTGAAATGCGTATATACAGAAGCGAGCTTCCGTAAATGCGCATTTTTCCTTATGTATATGCGCATTTATAGAAGGCAAAAACGCACATTGACGGAATCTCTCTTCCATATATGCGCATTTTTCTTTCCGCAAATGCGCATATACAGAAGAAAAAATGTGCATATAATTTATGTCTTCCGTAAATGCACATATACGAAAGAGAGCTTCTGTATATGTGCATTTTTCCTTCTGTATATGCGCATTTACAAGAGGAAAAATGCGCATATACGGAATCTCTTTCGTATATGCGCATTTCTACCTTTCGTAAATGCGCATTTACGGAAGAAAAAATGCGCATATACGAAAGAGAGATTCCGTATATGCGCATTTTTCCTCTTGTAAATGCACATATACAGAAGGAAAAATGCACATATACGGAATCTCACTTCCGTAAATGCGCATATTGCCTTCTGTATATGTGCATTTACGGAAATGAGCTTCCATAAATGCACACCTTGCCTTTTGTATATGCGCATTTACAAAAGGCGAAGATGCGCATATACGGAAACTCTCTTCTGTAAATCTCTCTTACAGAAGACAAAATGCGCATTTGCGGAACCTCGCTTCCGTATATGCGCATTTTAGCTTCCATAAATGCGCATATACAGAAGAGAGCTTCTGTATATGCGCATTTCTGCCTTCCATATATACGCATTTACGGAAGCTCTCTTCCGTATATGCACATATACGGAAGGAAGAAATGCGCATATACGGAATCTCGCTTCCGTATATGCACATTTTTCCTTCGGTATATGCGCATTTACGGAATGCAAAATGCGTATATACGAAAGCTCGCTTCCGTAAATGTGCATCTTGCCTTATGTATATGCGCATTTACAAAAGACGAAAATGTGAATATACGGAAGTAAGAAATGCGCATATACGGAAGCTCTCTTCTGTATATGCGCATTTTGTCTTCTGTATATGCACATTTACGGAAGCTAAAATGCGCATATACAGAAGCGAGCTTCTGTAAATGCGCATTTTGCCTTCTGTATATGCGCATATATAGAAGGAAGAAATGCGCATTTACGGAAACTCTCTTCTGTATATGTGAATTTTCCTTCCGTAAATATGCATATACGGAAGGAAAAATGCACATATAATTTCTGCCTTCCGTAAATGCGCATATACGAAAGAGAGATTCTGTATATGCGCATTTTGCCTTCCGTAAATGCACATATATAGAATGGTGCCACTATGGAGTGCTAGGCATGTTGATATCCTTTGATGTAATCCACATACAAAAAATAAGACTTAAATACATATGATACATCACAAGTCTTGGGGGAATTCATGGTTCACACAAGCATATACAAGGAAAGATAATGGAATTAAAAAATAAACACATACAAAATTACTTTCCATAGTGCATAAGCATATTAGAACCTATATACACTATAGAGAAAAAACATGTAATTGGCATATATACCTTGCGAAGGTTCAAATAATATTGTGATTTCAATCCCAACATTGTTCTTCTAAAGTGAAGCAACATCTTAGAGTTCACCTATACAAAGAGCCCTTCACACCTAATATAAAATATTTTTATTTGAGGTCTTCTTTCTTCAAAATCCATCTTCTTTAAAATACCAAGAGGAATTGATCATTCCTCTATTTCAATTATTTGGATAATGTTTGTTTATAGTATTTGGAGAAACGAGATCTCTCCTAACACCCAACATAGGGGAAGTTAGGTTACTATAAAAAGAGGGGAAGTTACCAATAGAGGGGAAGTTAGGTTACATAAAAATATATATATAAGAAATCATGGATTAGGGAGAGTTAGGGAGAGAGGGGCAGAAGGAGAGAGGGGGGTTAGGTGGAGAGGAAGAGAGAGGGGGTTTGGAGAGACAAATATGAGACGCGAGGGGGTGGTTAGGAATAGAGAGAGAGAGAGAGAGAGAGATGAGGGGTTGAGGGAGATAGATTAAATGCAATAACATATGTTTCCATTTTGTCATTGATTCCCCTAACCCTTACTAACCCCCTCTCTCACTCATTCTCTCCCCTACTCCTCCACCTACACCTAACCCCCACCCCTCTCTTTCTCCACCAACCCCCTAACACCTCCGCTCTCTCCATAACACTCTCACTACCCCTAAACCCCCTCAATATCCACCTCGTAGTAGAGTCATTAAGACTGCCATGGGGGCTCTCACATACCTCAAGCCCCCATGTGTATCCTCTTTTTCCGTAAGAAATTTTCAATGTACATCATCAAACTACCAAATTAAAAATTTCAAGGTAAATATCGTGTCATATTTTGATGTTACACGAAAGTAATAAATTCAATGAGTTGAATGTAATTTCTCAACGAAGCATTATTGAATTCCAATAAAATATACAGAAGGGTTTCCGTATATGCACGCGCATATATAGAAGCCGTTCCGTATATGCACACGCTTCACTTCCATATATGGAAGAATTTTTGTATATGCACGCGCATATACGGAAGCCCTTTTGTATATGCATACACTTCCGTATATGCGTGTGCATATACTAAAGTTTTTCCATATATGCACACACTTTCGTATATGCGCATGCATATACGGAAGCCCGTCTGTATATGCACGCGCATATATGCCCACACATATACAAATGCACTTTCATATATGTGTGTGTATATACATAAACACTTAGGTATATGCACGCTTCTGTATATGTGCACGCTTCCGTATATGCGCGTGCATATATGGAAGCATGTGCATATACAGAAGCCATTTTGTATATGCACACGCTTCCGTATATGCATGCGCATATACAGAATCTCTTCCATGTATGCACACGCTTCCGTATATGCGCGCGCATATATAGAAGCGTGCACACGAAAGTGTGTGCATATACAGAAGGGCTTCTATATATGCACGCGCATATACTAAAGTTCTTCTATATATGCACATGCTTCCGTATATGCGCACGCTTCCCTATATGTGCGCGTATATAGGAAAGCGCACATGTATGATGTCAGATGGTGGGAAGAGGAAAGGAATCAAATGGACTAGGAGAGAGCCCCAATAATTCCCAGGTGATTGCACTTGAAGTTGCGACTGCAGTTGGTGTTGTAGTTGCGGTTGGTGTTGGGGCTATGGATGGGGTTGCGGTTGTGGTTGGGGTTGCGGGTTGGGTGCAATGGTGCTGGATGAGAGCATGCACAAATTCGCGGTGGCCCTTCATTGTTGGTTGTAGGCCCCGAATTGTTGTGGGCCAAAATAGCTCACAAGGGAGCTAAAAGGCTCACAAAATGGCTAAAGACCTCAAAAAAGGGCTAAAGACGTAGGCCCCGGATTGTTGTGGGCCAAAATAGCTCACAAGGGAGCTAAAAGGCTCACAAAATAGCTAAAGACCTCAAAAGGGGGCTAAAGACCTCAAAAGGGGGCTTAAAACCCTAAAAGGGCCTAAATACCCCAAAAGGAGCTTAAAAATAAGGAAAAAGGGCTTAAATCCCTGGGTAGGGCCCAAAACCTTGAGCAGGGGATAAAAGCCCTAAATGGGAGAAAAAAGCTATAAATAGGGGGTTGGAGGTCCCCATCACACATGACTCTTCCCTTCCTGTCATTATCATGCCCATATGAGTACCTTGAGAGACCTTCACTCTCAAGCTATTCATCCCCCACTACATTTCTTCCATTTGCTCATTCCCTTGGTGTGTTGAGTCAACCTCCACACCATCACAGCCTGTGGAGAGGCATTTTCTGAGTTTGGGCATGGTGGCCCCATTTCAAACCAAATAGGAAGGTATATTGTCTCACCATTATTTTTGTTTAGCTTGTATATTATATGCATGCATTTTTTTTGTTTTCTAACCGTTTGTTGCAACTCGTTTTTCCCATTTGCAGACTCTATCCTTCTATCCCTTTGATGGAAGGAAGGTGCAATAACACATAGCAAGGGTTTTTACACTTTCAATCTATTCATCCAAGCATAATAACGATAGGAAGGACAGAGTCATGTGTGATGGGGACCTCCACCCCTCTATTTATAGTTTTTTCTCCCATTTAGGGCTTTTAGCCCTTTGTCAGGGTTTTGGGTCCTACCCAGGGCTTTAAGCCCCTTTTCCTTATTCCTTAGCTCCTTTTGGGGCATTAGGCCCCTTTAGGATTTTAAGACCATTTCTGAGGTCTTTAGCCCTTTTTTGGAGGTCTTTAGCCATTTTGTGAGCCTTTTAGCTCCCTTCTGAGTTATTTTGGCGCTTTTGTGGATTTTTCAGCCCCTTTTGATAATTTTTTGAGATTTTGAGAGAAAAACATAGGTTAAACATGGGAGTGGAGGTAAAATGGGTTAGGAAATGGATGTATGAATATGGTGTAGGCTAGATAGAGCAAGTTGAGCAAATTTTTGCGTTAACAGTATTTATTTTAATAAATAAAAACTATGTATATACAATTGAGTATTATAAAGTTAATTGTATGCAGTGTCATTGATTGAGAGGAAAAGTTGTTTTCCTCTCTACACAAGTTCTGATAGGTATAACTCCCGATTCATATTATTCCATTGCTAATGCATACATTTATACAATTCATATGCCGGTTCAACTTCCAACCAACATTTTCAGCTTCCTACACAACTATTCAGTTTTCTTTATTTATTTACAAAATATAATCCCGACGGATTATATTCCAGCAATCCCCCCCTTAATCCGAAGGGGTGTTAGTAAGTCCGAGCATGTTTCTGAATCTTTCAAACTTTTCTCATCCAAGCGCTTTGGTGAAGATGTCTGCAACTTTATCATTTATGGAACAATGTCTAAGATGGACTGTCTTGGCCTCTACATGATGTCGAATCAAATGATACTTTGTGTTGATGTGTTTGGTTCGATCATGGAATCTAGGATTCTTAGCCAGCTTGATTGCAGAAGTATTGTCGATCAATAATGGAGTGGAGTTCTCTTGTTTTTCTTGCAAATCTTCAAGTATCTTCCTGATCCATACTATTTCTTTCGTCGCTTCAGCTGCAGCCACATATTCTGCTTCTGTTGTTGAATCTGTCAGAACTGATTGTTTGCGTGATCTCCATGAGACAGCTGCTGATCTAAGACTCATAGTGTATCCAGAAGTTGATACTCCTGTCTCCTTATCGCCATCAAAATCTGAGTCTGAGTACCCAATAAGTTTGAAGTCATCCACCTTAGAGTACTTGAGTCCAACATCTTGAGTCCCCTTCAAGTATCTTAGAACTCTTTTTGCAGCTGACCAATGTCCTTCACAAGGTTTATGCATGAACCTTGAAAGTATGCCAACAACATAAGAAATATCTGGTCTAGTTGTTGTAAGGTAGATAAAACTTCCTACAAGTTGTCAATACTTGGTCGCATCCTCAAACTCTTTTCCTTCGCTTGATGTGAGCTTCATTTTCTGTTCCATTGGAGTAGATATAAGGTTGCATTCTGTCATGCAAAATTTGTTTAGTAGTTCTCCAACATATTTTTTCTGAGATAAGAATATGTACTTAGGATGTTGAGTGACTTCAATTCCTACGTAATAGTGGAGATGTCCCATATCTGTCATTTCAAAGATCTTTTTCAAATCTTTCTTTATGGATGCTATATAGCTCTCATTGTTCCCTGTCATCAAAAGATCATCTACGTACACCACAAGATACACAACAGATCTTCCAACTTTCTTTATAAATAGTGTTGCATCATCAAGATCAAAATGTTCGAAATTTAACTTCAAAAGATGCTCGGTTAACTTTTCATACCATGTGCGAGGCGCTTGTTTTAGGCCATACAAGGATTTGACAAGCTTGCATACCTTTTGTTCTTTTCCTTTCACAACAAAGCCTTCTGGCTAAGACATGAAGACATTCTCTTTCAAGTCTCCATTCAAGAAAGCAGTCTTCACATTCATCTGATGAACTTTCCACTCTTTCTGAGCAGCTAAAGAGAGTAAGGTACGGATGGTAGCCCATTTTGCTGTAGGAGAAAATGTTTCTTCATAGTCAATTCTTT
>LPNX010574687.1:231797-313782 GCA_001517045.1 Pseudotsuga menziesii | reverse complement strand
GCTAAGGCCATTGCTGATTGGAAATTAAAGAGGGGATTCTTAAGAGATCTTGAAAAAAATGTAAAAATCAAGTGCGGCTGCATTCTTAGAAATGAATTCATTTTTTTTTTAATTCTGAAACAGATTTTGTCATTAGAATGCCTTTTACACTAGCAGTACTCCATAATCTCGGCCTTATACGAGGGAATAATACACAAGAAGAGAGTTTTATGAATATAAAGTCATAAATAAAATGACAGGACATAGATTTCAAGCAATTGAACATAAAGAAAGAAAACATAAATACCCGAAAAAATACCGGGAATGCAGATTGCGAGTCCACGATTTCTCAGCTTGATCAAACGATGTCTTCTCCAACTACCCAAACGATGTCTTCTCCAACTACCTAAGACCTCATTCCAACCTGCAACGAATTATTTTCCTCCATCCAGCAGCTAATTCAAATTTAAATCTGCCTCCTCTCTTGAAATTCAAAATTAAAATTAAAATTTGGCTGACAGTTTGAAATTCAAATTTAAATTTGCCTCCCGATTTCAAATACAAAGGGAAAATTGATAGCCAGCTATGGTTATAACTACTGATACCAAGGTTGCATTAAATATGAAACGACAACTAGAGCTAAAGCGTGAGGCGGTTGCATGGACGAGGAGAGCCATGGTCCATCTGCTTGCCATCGCACATTGCGGAGAACGGGTTCCAGTTTCAGTTTTTGGTTGTGCCATCGCACATTACTGAGAACGGGTTCCAGTTTCAGTTTTTGGTTGTGCAATCCATCCCGTATGATCGTGCCATGCCCATGCCCATGCTCTTCATCAGCACATGATCATTAGCGGCATGCTTTTCATCTCAACATTCATATGGTGCATGCGCATACATAAGCATACCCTGCTTACAGACTCTTTAAGAATCTGCAGCCGGGTGGATAGCTCTCGCCCCCGACTTGGATTCAGGACCTGAACGATAGTTCGAACGCCATGATGAATCCTCCTAGACCTGCTCACAGTCCTGTTTACCACCGAGGGAAGAACACCTAGGTCTCTCTCATCATGAAGTGGTTAGACCAAGCATTTCAATCTAGAAGCTACAACAACTGACCTCGGTTCTTGGTCATCTCGAAGAATTGCGTTGGCAACTCGCTTGGGGTTGCCATAATCTTTAGACTAGTATCAGTTCATCAAGGTTTCCCACTAGTATCGCCATGGTTTAGAATCAAGAAAATTGAGCGCAAGCACTCGATTGGTACAAGCTGCTCCTATACGCCACGCCTTATGTTCGAACAAGAAAAAAGCAAGCTTCTCTGGTGTGGTTCATTCGGAGCCTCATCATCATCTGGGAGCAATGGAAACTTGCAGAGCAAACTTCGACATCCTGAGCCAAAGGAACTCATCCCAGACTTGGGGCGTCTCATGGAGGATCTGAGCTCCACTTGACATGCGAGACCTGCTATACCAAAACACTCACTCTTCTTTAGGTATACGAAGGCTCTCCTGAGTTGGGCTATCTCAAAAGTGTGGCTAGTACGCTTAAAAACGACAATGGTGAGCTTGGTAGATAGAATGGATCGCTTGGAGAATTGAACCAGACGCTTGGCGAAGGTTCAAATGGATTTTAATGCCAAGCTGAACGCTCTCGCTCGAGAACTAACTGGCAAGGTTTCAACAAACCGACATCTTCCTCGCTACAAGTCGGTCTCATTGCATCTGAATCCCCCTCGAGGAGATCCATTGGGCATGACGGGGAGAAATTGACTCTACTGTGGACTTCAAGGCCCGACCCATCGACATCTCTTACTCAAATTAGTTCATCTGTAACCTCCTCTAATTATCAGGTCTTCCTTGTTTTGTCTATCTCTATTTATATAGCCTCTAGACCTCATTTTAGTAATCCTTTACACGGCTTGTGGGCGTAATTATCTATTCTCTCTGCTTTTTAGCTTTTGGCTAGTTTTTAGCTTTCAACATGTTTCTCAATGGAATATCTCCATGATCAGACCTTCGTGGCTATTTTGCTTGGTGACATTTATACTCTATGTATTTTGTATATAATATAGATGATACCAATTAAAAAACAATTACAAAGAAATGAAAATCTAACTTCGATGTGGTCGCATTCAACATCCAAATTTTTTATTTAATAAATTAGTAAATACTCTTTAAAATCCAACCTGTCTTTTGTAAAAATTAATATCCACATTCTTTTGACATTATTATTCTATGAAAATTTAAATTCATTTAAAAAATTATATCATATAATATGGTATTACAGGGATTGCTATATATTTTCTATTTATATATAATTAAAAATAAAATACATCATAATGCTTGTTCTTTATCATATCTTAAACATGTGGCTACAGTTTTAAACTAAAATAATATGTTTGAATAAGTTAAACAATTAAATTAGTTTTCTCAAGCTTAACAAATTAAATATTGTCAAGCTAAGAGAATATGAAAGCTTCAAGTTACAATGCAGGCTAACGGAACCACTACTTGATAGCTATGGAATCGAAGAGAAGGTTCGATTGTCTTAAAATTTTAATTCCCGAGTATCACAATGCAGATCCAAGGGGCATATTATACTTTCAAGTTCTTGGCTAATGTTGGAACTCTGAGCACCCAAGGCCCCTAATAAAATAGATGCTATGTCAATGGCTAAAGTGAAGAGTGAAGATGAAGAGTTTTAACTTGCAATAGAAAGCTAGAGACAAACCAAAAGGCCTTTTCCTTTTCCATCACCATAGGCTAGCTGACCAAACAATCTTTCATATTGTTTCAAAGTCACTGAAGAGAAATTGATCCTTTAGGATTTCATTTCTAGAAAAAGCCAAATATGATTAAAAATTTGCATAGCTATTGTCTATGTTCTTCTCACTTGTGCATTTGATATAGACTCACAAATTAAGAAATTTAGATCTTCCCTTTGCACTCCAAATGAGCACAATTTTCTGGCACTAGAAGTAGAGGAAGTTGACTTGGTAATTGATTGGCCATAATTTTGCATCAAGAAAAGGTAAAGGTAGGTTTTACAAGAAGAAATAACAATTCATAATTACATTTAATAGAAGCAATAACAATTTACACTTGCATCAGCTCAACTGTAGAGAGCAGCCTTGCCCATCCACTGTTAAGGTACAGAAATACTCCTTAAGTTCCCCTCCTTTCACAGAAACTTCTCCTCCTTGTCAGATAACAGTGACAAACTGGTCCCTTTCCAATAATAGATATCCATATTTACATACTCAAGTGTTTCCCAAGCCAGTCATTGAAATAGTGCAGAACTAATGAGGAGAAATGGCATGATCAACAGAGAAGTTATCACTGGGGGAGGTTAAGGACCCACGTTGATACATCTCAGACTCCATATCAATGTACTGCTCAGATCGCTTTTCTCCATTATTAACAGAAAAGTTATCACTGGGGGAGGTTAAGGACCCATGTTGATACATCTCAGACTCTACATCAATGTTTTTATCGGATCGCTTTTTCTTGAGCCTCCCATTTTTTGAACCATCCTCCCTCTCATCAACAAAACTGGCAAATGATTTCAGAAACTTTGCACTTCTTGAGCTCAAGGAATGGGAACCATCATTGGAATCATCCATATATCTGTCAGCATAACGAGTGAACAGGAAAATCATGCGACAGAAGAACACAAGCAATGCTATAACACATACGATTCCCATCACTAAGAAAAGGCCCCAGAAACTCTCGAGGCCAAACTTATTGGAGTTGAATTGCCTGCTCTGGTCGCATGTACCATTTTTCAACCATTTATCAATAATTTTCTGAAGACCACCATTCTCAGAGAGAGCCAGGATTGCTGTGGACATGTCAGATGTGAGCGGGGAGTCCTTTGGAAAAGCCTGTTCATATCAACATAGATCTTATCGTGATTTTCATGTTTCAGTAAAGAAGAATAAAACTATAAAACAATGGTTATAGGAAGGCTACTTACAAATCCCCATCCACCTTTGGAAAATTGTCCACCCACAGCTGTAAATCCACATTGCTGGGATAAAAACAATTGAATATAGGGAAACTCATCCACAATTGCTGCTACACCTCCTTTGTTTGGTCCCAGAGATAATGCTCTAGTATAGTTCTGGACTGAATCTAAAGGAATTAGTCTGGATTTGGCTATATTGAACGTTTCTGATAGATAGTTTTGAACATATGATCCTGTTTGATATCCTATTGGTAAATTGTTTGATACTAAGCCATCGATTCCTTGAATTGTTGTTGAAAGCTGCTGCACTGTCAGGATTGATGTTAGACTTGCAGTGTAACTTTGACTGATGATTAAGACCACAAATAGCCATATGATAAGCACTGCTCGTCCAAGTGTGCTCTTAGTGTTTTCCTCTGCATCAATGCCATATATTTTGCATTATATTAGATTTCTTTTTCACAAACTTGTTTATACAACTAATTTTGGACACTTGCAAGAACATGGCCTCCTCTATTTATTTCAACAAATACTTTTCATTATTGCTAACCTAGTGAAGCTTCATCATTCTCACTCCATCTTGGTAAGGTTCATGCATTTTAAACAGATGACAAAAAGCAACCCAATGTGTTCTCAGGGAAGACTAAAATCCCTCTCAAACAGAAATGAGAAGAAAGATTACTCACTATGTGAAAAGAACATCGTCGAGAAAGCAAACCTGCACAAAACAATATTGTATCGCGGTAAGCCATTTCATCTTTTACATGAAAATATGTGACATATTTTCCATTTCCATTTCTTGGCAAACAAAGTATATTCAGCTGTTTGAATGATTTAGATTTCCAATTTTGCATTATATTTGCAAAGTCCTTCTCAAGTGACTTAATCCTGTACAGCTTGAAGAACCTAAAATATAACTAAATTTTCCCTTGTGAAAGGACAATCTGGACATTCTTGCATAAATACAAGAATAGCAAACTTCATGCAATATAGAACATAATATAATGAGCACAAGGGGAAATCTTGAAAGCCTAGGATTTCTAACTCCTTTTGTAGTAGCAAAAATTATTATGGATTAAATGCCACAGCATTATGGTCACCCGACCCCTGTAGTATAAGTTATGCTGCTCCACCTTGACTATATCAAAATGACCAATCTAGAGCACTTCACAGACAAGAAATTAAATTAAAGTTCATACTCATAGAGATACTGCACTTACCAGAGAACATTACTAACTTGCCGCTTTGGGTGCCCACGAAACTCATGGTTTATTCTATGCTCCAGAATCCATACAACGGCTCCTATGATTAGAAAAAAGGCACCAGTTGTACACCACATCTCCGCTGAAAATGGACAAAGGAAATCCCATGCACTTGACTCTCTCTCCTTTACAGGAACTACCACAGCTAGTCCTGTTTCTACATAAGGCTGTGTTAAGTCCACAATCCTTGACCGATTTGTCGTAATCGAAATGTCTCCTACAACTGCATCAAACTTCTGCAGGAGTTCAGCTATGAATAGCTGCACTGAAGTAGTATGCATATACTTACTTTTAGATTACACAATAAATTATCCAAGGTTCTTCAAGAATATTTGTGAGATTACCTAGGGGAAACACAGTTTCACATCAACAATTATGCTACCAACCAATTTAGGGGTCATTAAAGTTTAACAGATACCAACCTGTAAAGTAATCTGGTTCACGAGTTCGTTATAATTGGGTGTTGAAGTCCCTGTTCCATAAGGTTTAAATGTGTACTGAAGAGTATAAGGAAGCAATTTCACTGCAGCATTAAACACGTCAATACAAAATCCTGTCACTGGGGTGCTACCATTTACCGTTACAAATTCTTTGAAGCCTGCCTTTCTAGGCACACCAATCATAAGTGTCTTGCCAGTCACCCAACCACGTGGCGCTGTTTTGCTTTCACCAGGCCATATAATACCAGAGAGTTTTGGCTTTATATAAGATTGATTGACACTAATGGCAGCTGTACTTTCTGGAGGGGTAACTGATAAGCCCGTTCGATTTGACCAGTAACCAATGCTGCGGAAGCTTGCACCAACTACATTGATAATCTCAAAACTAGAACCCATCAAGTCCCTATTCCTGTCTAACTGTACAGGACCCACAATGCCCTTGAAAGTTGTTTGTAGCATTATCTTTCGTAACAGTGCTCCTCCTTTAAAAACCTTTAATGCTGCTAATTCTGAATCATTTCCACCTGCAGCTAACGGAATAGATGGTTCTGCAAAAGAGATATTCCCTCCTTGTTTCAAGAAGTCATTGATAGAATGAGCAATCATCAGTATACTGTCATAGGCATACAGTCCAAATGAATTCAAGGAGACATTAACCATATTATCTGTTTGTAAATTTTTCCACCTTTGTCTGAATACACGCTGCTGTCCTGAATTTGGAGTATGTGGACGCAGGCTGATTACCCCTTGAAGTGATTTCATGTTGTCTGCTTCAAGTAGACCAGAATCTAAAACAGAAGATAACCAATCCGTTGCTATCCAGACATAGTCGGTGCTCAACATACCAATGCCCTTAGCTTCAGAGAAAAGCTTAAGACCAGCATCTGAATACATATGGACTACAAAAACTCGTGTATCCATCGAAGCCAAGTTTGCCAACTTCTTATGCATCTCGCTGAGGCTAACTCCTGGTGTCATAGCTACCTTGTTGGCAATCTTACCTCCCACAGTTGCCAGAGCATCCCCTAATGCAGAAATTCCATTTCTCCCGTAGTCATTATCTATATACACAGCCACAACTTCTCTCCAATGACAAGAATCCACAAAAGCCGCAATTGCTTCCATCTCAGAAACATCATTGTGGGCCATACGGATAAAATAAGGGTATTCATATGATGTGAGAGTTGGATCAGTGGCTGCAAAGGACAAAAGTGGTATTTGAACTTCATTTGCCATAAGAGCTACTACATGAGCAAGGTCAGAGTATTGTGGGCCGACTATTGCCACTACTTCTTTTTTCATTAATTCCAAAGCTGCATTGAGGCCATCCATTGATTAGAAACTACATTTTTCAATTATGAACAGATTAAAAACTTATAAAGTACACACTTTTAGTAAATTGAATGACAGAATAAAAGCCAGTTGCAGCAGAGATTCCTGGCTCGGGAACATGTAGCTACCAGTTGCAACAGCTCTCAACTAAATTTATAAGAAACAACTGTCACAAACATGATATTTGCTAGTCAATCAAGATTCAAGAAACAAGATAACATTACTACAGAGATGAACAGCCTGGATTATGGATCATAAAAAGTCCGTAAGACAGGATGCTTAACAATATGCCAATACAGCGTATTTCCTATTTCTTCTCCAAGACAGCAATATGTCATCTGCATTCTTGAAGAATTTTAACATAAAAGTAGGCACATGTAATAAAGGGATTGTTCTAAAATCTAGTATTGAGAACAAACAAACAAACTTTTAGACTTGGTGAGCCATATAATTATCACAGATGAATCAGCTGCATAGGTTTGTGTTCAAAGAAAAATAACTTTAAAATTCAGACCTTTGAAGGTTTGTACACATGGCTATCAATTTCCACATTTTGGTTAAGTGATTATCACTGACTAGAATCTTCGATTTCATATGTTTTCTACTGCACATTTTGGTTAAGTGATTATCACTGACTAGAATCTTCGATTTCATATGTTTTCTACTGGCAGCATGATCAATTAGGACTCTAATATTTTACATGCTTTATCAATTGATACTATTTCATCACAAAATAATCAATTTCACTTTCATATGCTTTTATCAATAAAAAAATTTCCTCACAAAATGATCAATATCACTAAAATGAGTTCTTCAGTTCTAATCATTAGTTGCAAGAGGTAGGCAAAAAAATTCTTTCTTTTAATCTCCAGGTACTGGAAAGTACTAAAACAAGCAAAACTCATCGAGCAAGTAAATTTATTGATCTTGAGTTACGAGGGAAGTTCTGAATACATCCAAAAGCTATCAAGGCTGGAAGCATGATTATCTATTTTATTTTTCATTTTCTCATTTAAGTCTTAAACCGTCAACTTAAACCTGGCATTTCATTCATTTTTCTCTGTACAAATCATTCTACTAACAAATTATATAAGTTTCTAGCTTTAACATTGGTGGAGGTCATTTTATTACAGGCAAATGGTGTTAATGTTGCTCAAGTTCCAAGTAAAATCTCTAAAATGTATCAACAGAGCACTTTTTTGTTTACAGATATAAATTCAAATCTTTAATGCCTTTGACTTCATTATCCAGGGCTCTACTTCCTTGAAGGGGATTTGGCAAGTACAGGGGACTCTGTAGAATTCTCTATCACATGGTACACAGGATTCTGCATTCTGTAAACTGTTTCTACAGGAAACTTAAACAGTGAAATAAACACTACTCAAAACAGCAATTGGTAAATAACACTAGGATCTATAAACACATACAGTTGGAGAATATAACGATAACTCAATCACATCACTTTCAATACCTGCTACCGCTTTTATTAATTCTGAACACACAAAAAACTGTTGCAGGAATATACCCCTAAACTGCTAGCTTCTAGACTCAAGACTCAATCAACGAATCCATAACTCTGCCCTCTGTCTTATAAATTTGAGAAGGGAAAACTAGGATTTACAAAATAGATTTGCATGTAACTCAAACTCGGAAATAGAATTCGCTTTATCCTAAGTCAAACTCAAAAATAGAATTTACTAAAAGATAGAACCAAACTGAATCTGTGTCTGGCAAGCGCAAGCACATTCATGCATGCCTCTAATATTAACTAGTGGTGGTGCATGCCTTATCCAAGGCCAGCTGGCAGGCAGGCATGCATGCACCCTTTCCCTGTATAAAGAAAGAGCAATGTGCCTCCTCCTTGAGAACTGTAATACATCCTCTATAGCTTCTACGGTGGTGCTGAACAGGTGCCCAGATCTGCTGCCATAGAAGACTGTCCAAGGTACACTTACTAACTACTCTCTAAACATTTTGACATTCTCTTTTGCAAGTGGCTTCATCGAGATATCAGCAACTTGCTGATTTGTTGGAATGTATTGCAGAACCACAACTCCCTTCTGAAACCTATCTCTGATGAAGTGGTACCTGATCTCAATATGCTTGGATCGATCATGACATACTGGATTTCACAGGGTTTGATACAACTCTAATTTTCACAGTAAATCACAGTAGCATCCAAAGTCTGATCTGTTAGCAACTTAGCTCTGCCAGTAGTTTGTGAAGACATTGTCACAGTAAATCACAGTAACATCCAAAGTATTGTCTGTTAGCAACTTAGCTCTGCTAGTTGCTTGTGAAGCCATATGGCTTCACAACTAGCAGAATTGGATGCCATATATTCTACCTCTGCTGAACTGAGTGCTACAGACGTTTTTCTCCTGTTGAACCAGGAAACCATACCTGAACCTAAACCAAAGCAATACCCTAAAGTGCTGCTTCTATCACTAGCACTACTCGCCCAATAAAAACCTGAAATACCTTGCAGCACCAACTCTCCACACCAACATACCTCAGTACAAAATGAATTACAATCTTCAAATATCAAAGCACATGTTTTGCTGCAACCCAATGAATCTGCTTGGGTTGCACCGTGTATTGACTCAAAGTGTTGACTGCATAACAGATGTCAGGCCTGGTACTTTCCCAATACATGAGGGAACCTATCAACTGTTTGTACATGGATGGATCAATCAAATCAGAATCAGAATCAACAAAGGACTTCAAATTTGCTACCATAGGAGTAGGCATGGGATTGCAGTCTAATCATCCGAAATCTCCTCAAAATCTTGACTGCATTCTTACCCTGTCCAAGGAAAACTTGACCTAAAGTTTGCCACACCTCTAAACCTAGAAAGTAGTGCATCAAGCCGATGTCATTCATATCAAATTTGCTTGCCAATCTGTATTGCGCTAATCTATGGGTTTCTTTGAACTTTCTATAAGTATGAGATCATCTACATACAAGGCTAAAACAAGCATATTACAATGATCAACCAAATAGTAAAGATTGGAATATGCATCTGCCTTAGTGAAACCCAAACTTGAAAGATACTCATCAATCCTGGAGTACCATGCACATGGTGCCTATTTCAAATAATAAAGGGCCTTCTTGGGTCTCATCATGCACATGCACCTCAAAGCCTCTTGGTTGGTTTGTTTATACCTCCTCCTCAATCAAACCATTAAGAAATGTTGTATTTACATCTATTTAATAAAAAATTCAACCAAAGACTGTTGCTAAAAACATATATGAATCTGTTAAAAGTATACCTGGCAACAAAAGCAAAAGTCTCCTCATAGTAAATTCCCTCTTTCTTGGAGAACTCTCTAGCCATGAACCAAGATTTGAATTTTTCTATGCTACCATCTACTGCATGCTTGACCTTATACAACCACTTAGAGTCAATCACTGACTTTCCTTTTGGTCTAGACACTATCTGCCACAAATCATTCTCCATGATGTAGTTGTACTCCTCCATCATGGCATCTTGCCAAACTTGCTAATTGTTGTTTCCTCAAAACAAGAAAGCTCTGCATTAATGATGGAAGGCCTTAGTGCCACATTATTTGGAAATCTTTTGGGAGGATGAATTTCTCGAAATGAAGCCATAGGATGTACAACTTGCTCATGAGCCTCTTGTAGTGTCTAGGAGAACCACTTAGGCTTTTTGGCTAAACTAGATGGTAAAAAGGCACCCCTTGCACCGTTGGAAACTTAATGATCTTAATCTCATTTTTCTATTCTCTGATTTCTGCAGATCAACCTTTGGGGCAGCAAGGTCTTCTACCTTCTTGGTCACTACCAAAGTTTCCTGAGATTTGAAGGACCATGCATCCTTGTCATACTTGTGTCATGTCCCCAACTAAATAATTTCCAAATAAGACTACTTGCAAATAATGTTCCACCAACCTACTAGTTCCCTAGGTTGAGATGGAGACATAAATTTTGTAATAAGGGGCTATTGGACCCAAAGGACTTTAATTTACCATATTCACATTTAAATGGGTCACATAAATGATAAATGACAATAAAATAAGGTGGCGTGGGTTCATGAAGACACTTGGAAGCTTGTGGAGCCTTTGGATGACTAGATTCCCCACACACTTGGCATGATCTTCATCCAAATTCGAACACATGGGTAATGTAACGTTATTGGAGGGTGATGTGGTGTCAAATAGAATATAATGAGCCAAGGAATCCGAATTGGTAAAGGAGAGTAACTCCCATGGAAGAGGAAGAGACTAGAAGACAATGTGTGCCACTTGGAAGGAGATTACATGCACTCTATGACAACAAATGATGAAAGATTTTATGAAAAGTATGACAAATTCATACATGATTGCAAACATATGACAAATCTGACATGGCGGGGCTAAAAATAGCCACCGGAGATCGAATTTGGGAGTTATGGGCAGCCATTTGAATTAGGGGAAGAATTGGAGCATGAAGAGGAAGACAAGTGTCATGAGTTACTAAACCACTAAGATGAGTTGGAGGAAGCCCATGGAGGGAAATTAGACCTTAGGAGGCCTCATGAAGTTAATACAAGGATGTCATGAGGAATGAGAATAGCTTTTGATCCTTTGTTAATTGGCCTTTGGCATTTTGGAGAGCTTTTGCTTGTCCATTGCACGATGAGTGTTCACTCTCCCTGTTTGTGAACCAATTTCAAGGGAGTTGGATTCCTTTCCAAGTTGGTTGGTGGAGAGGCCATTTAGACCTCCCATTGCAGCTTAATGAAGGTGTTTTAGTTGCAAGTTGAAGATCCATATAGTCGAATTCTCATCTATCTCCCTATTCTCTCATTCCTTCTTCTCCATTCCCCCCCACTCTCATGTTGATGGCGCACTTGTTGGAGTGGTGCTTGCACTTTGCTGAGGATATTTGATGCCCAAGCTTGGGTATATGATGTATGGCTCTGTATTTCTATATCCATATGCTCTGTAAGTCGAAATATCAGAAATCCATGTATGAAAGGCTTACATTCCCATGCTCTTGAATGACTAGTTTTCATGTATTTGGCTTCCATTTTGGAAAGAGTTGTATATCAGACTTGTATGAGGACTTTTCTATAAGTTTGATGATTATGGGGAAGCCATAAATGATGTATAACTTTGTAATTTCAAGACCATATGCTCTGTAGCTCGAAATTCAAGAAACTCCAGTGTGAAAGGCTCGCATTCCCATGGTCTTGAATAACTATCATGGATTTGGCTTCAATATTGAAGTAGGCTTATATAAGATTTGTATGAGGGATGTTCTATGAGTTTGATGATGTTGTGACAGCCATATATGATGTGTTACTCTGTAATTTCATGTCCCTATGCTTTGTGGGTCAAAACCCAAGAAATCCATATGTGAAACTCTTGCAATCCCATGCTATTAAATCACTAGTTTTCATGTATTTGACTCCCATACTGAATGAGTTGTATACCAAACTTGTATGAAGGGATTCCTCAGGTGTTTAATACTATTGGGGCAACGATTTGTATGTTATATATGGTCTCTATATGTCACTTCCTAATATGGACCTTTAACTCTATCTATCATATGTCAAAGTCGAGCTAGTTATGCAATTTCCCCGTAAGCAATTTCCATTAATTTGGTCATGCGAATGTTGCACTTCATAATTAGTTTGCAGAGATAATAACCATGATTAATGACAGAACCTGATGCCTTATATTCATTCCCATACTCTGTTCTGAAAGTTGGGAGGGTCGTACTTGAGTTGGGAAGCCAATTTGGCTCTCACCCTTGGGGGATTTGACCTCATTTTCCTAGTAAATTTGCATTGTTTCTCCTTAACCCCAAACAAGGTTTCAAAGGTCTAAAGTCAGATACAAGGTGTCCATAAAACACCTTGGGATGTTTTAAGACTCACCATACCATTTCCTTTCAAATTCGGAACCATTTGGAGTCAGTTGGAACCCTCTAGAGTCATGACTAGTTAAGCTTGAAAATGCCCAAATTATAATTTTGTCCAAAATTTCAAGAAGGGACATTACAACTTGACATCTTTGCTCATGACTACCTTCCCCAAGATGGATTGTATACTCTCTAAGTTTTTGAGCTCTCCCTATAACCCACAAAGATACCGTTCAAACTAAGTAACCAGACACGTCCAAAACCCCTGCCATGTCACGTGGGGTCGTGTCGAACACAGATATGATGTCAACACGTGTCCAACACGTGTTTTCTCGTGTCCTAGAATCAGTACACGAAACAACACATGTCGAACACGTGTTGACATCGTGTCCCGCTCAGTCATGGAGTCCCACGTTGTCATGGATTGACATCGTGTCCCGAATTGCAATGAAGCGGTATGTTTCGATGTATGCAAGAGCATATAGAGGGGATAAAATATACATCCATCAAAAGTGACGGTTAGGGAAGGGCAAGATATCATTTTATATGGAAATTTGCTACATATTCTTGCCACCCATATCACAACTTTACCTACAAAATCTAAGCAAACACAATAAAAGCCAAAGGTGCTTGAAGGTGGATGTCCACTGATCAATCCAAGCAACAAGAGGAAGAATTGTTATGAATCTATAAAACATTTAAAATTAAAAACTGGTGCGTAGTTGTACCAAGTTACTGTAATAGACATATACCACTTCATTGGAATCCCACCCCTCCATATGCTCTTGCATACTACTTCATTCTCAATGTTTCGACACCAGTGAATGACAGAATGTGTAATGTGTATTAATTCTAATTAGTAATTTCTATTGAATATTTGTAAATGTTTTAGTTTTTTTTTAAATAAGATCTATATCTCTATACTTTTAAGATATATAATTTTTAATATATATATATATATATATAGCGTGTCCTCTATGTCCTGATTCTAGGGGCCACCGTATCCGTGTTGGACACTCGTATTTTCATGTCCTTAGTGTCACCTGTCCTTGTGTTAGGTGACTTAGCCTTCAAACTATAGGGTTCCAGTGTTTCCTTTTCTCATAAGGGTTATGAATGTAAACAGGACAACCGAAAACATGAAGATGTGCCACTTGAGGCTTCTCACCAATGAATATCTCCTTTGGTGTCTTGTACTTGAACACTCTATGAGGATCGGGACACATATTAAGAACATGGACGATTGTAAGACATTCTTCTGCCTAGAAACACATGGGTAGATCTAGTCATGGAATATAAATTTGGTTGTCTCTATGATGGACTTGTTCTTTCTCTTTACAAACCATTTGTCGAGGGTTGTAGGGCATAATTAGCTCCTTGATCCTTGATTCCTTGCAAAAGTGTCAAACGCCTTTAAGGTATACTCCCCTTCATTGTTAGACCTTAATACCTTAAACTTCTTTCCTTTCTTATTTTCTACTAGAACCTTGGTCTTAATGAAGTAAATCAAGAACCTCTTAGAGGAATCACCAATAAAAGATACACAGTAAATGTTTCCTTATAAGGAAGCTAAAGACATGGGTCCACATACATATAAATGGATTAGATCAAAAATCTCTCTTGACTTATGCTCACAGCTAGGAAAAGAAGCCTTCACCTGCTTGATGAGTGTATGACACTTGAACACTTCTTCTCAACCTTGAAGTTCGGAAATCCATGCACCATGTCCTTCAAGATCGTCAATGCCCCATAGTACAAGTGACCTAGCCTCTTGTGAAAAACCTCACACAAATTGTCAATATCATGCACTAAAACTTTCACACGATCCATGTTAGAAAAACAGGATCGCAAAGCAATAACAATAAACAAGATGCAAATATTAAAATAAATTACAAGAGAGACACAGATATAATGTGGTTCACCCAAGATGGGCAATGTCCACACAGAAATTGTCAGTCCTTTATTACTATACCATCCAGCAAAATGAAGGGATACAACCTGAAGCAACCCCGTTGCACTTCCTCTTCACTCTCTCACAGTCTCTCTCACACAATAACAAATATTGTTTTACAATGCTACAATAGAATACACAGTCGTATTACAATGCTTTCCTTTTATAAGGGAATTACCATGGGTCCATAAATTGTTGGACAACAAACATCCCACAAATTTCTTTCGAGGGCTTCGCCCCCGATCCCCCTTTCTTGGGGGCGCTACACCTGGACCCTCGTTGTCCCTCACACCCCCCTGCTAGGAAGAGCGTAAAGTAAAATTGGGGTACAAACACGGTTGAACAATAACATCTCTGAATCTAGAAGATCAGGCTCCACAACCAACAATCTCCCACTTTGAGACTGATCACAACAACTCCACCGCTACTACACTTGCTAGACTATGCTCTGAACCTTAGACTTGGCAAATTTCTCTTCTTCACCTTCATGCTTGAAGGCCAACTGAAACCAAGGAGGAACTAAGTTTCTTTCTAGTTACTACCTTTGTCAACATGTCTGCAAGATTCTGGTGAGTATGTATATTTTCCAATTTTAACAGTTCATCTTCTAGAACAGATCTTATGAAATGGTACTTGAGCTGTATATCTTTAGTCTTTGAATGAAAGGTTGAGTTCTTTGCAAGATTAATGGCACTCTGGATGTCACTGTACAACCTGCTATTCTCCTGCTTCTTACCCAATTCCTCCATGAACCTCTGCAACCAAATCATCTCTTTACTAACCTCTATAGCAGCAACATACTCTGCTTCTTTTGTTGAAAATGCAACAACCTTTTGCAGTTTCGAAATCCAACTTACTGTTGTTCCACCTACAGTAAAAACATACCTTGTGGTGCTCCTCCTATTGTCTTTATCACTTGCCATATCTGCATCAACATATCCCTGTAGAATAATGTTTGAACCTCCAAAACATAATGCATGAGAGGTGGTACCTCTCAAATACCTGAGAATCCATTGTACTATTTTCCAATGCTCTTTACTTGGATAGTTCATATACCTACTCACAACTCCCACTGCATGTGCAATATCTGGTCTTGTGCATACCATGGCATACATCAAGCTCCCAACTGCTGATGATTAGGGAACCTTGGACATGTATTCTATCTCTTCCTGTGTCTTGGGACACATCTCCTTACCTAGTTTGAAATGTCTAGCCAAAGGTGTACTAACTAGTTTTGCATTCTGCATTCTAAATCTCTCCAACACATTTTCTATGTACTCACCTTGAGACAATGTCAATTTGTGATTTTTCTCGTCTCTTGTTATTCTCATACCAAGGATTTGCTTTGCAGCACCCAAATCCTTCATCGCAAATGATTTAGCTAGTTTCCTTTTGATCACATTTATATCCTGCATGTTAGACCCTGCAACAAGTATGTCATCCACACACAATAACAAGATATTATATATTTCATTATATAGCCTCTTGAAATAAACACAGTGGTCAGAATGGCATCTACTATAACCCGATTCTGTCATAAACTTATCAAATTTTAAATACCACTGCCTTGGAGCTTGCTTCAGGCCATACAAGCTCTTCTTCAACCTGCAAACCAAATTCTCCTTCCCTTTGACCTCATAGCCTTGCGATTGTTGCATATAAATCTCTTCCTCCAAATCCCCATGGAGAAAGGTTGCTTTTACATCTAACTATTCAAGATGCAAATCTTCTATAGCCACTAGACTTAAAATAGTCCTAATTGAAGTCATTTTAACAACCGAAGAATGTATTTCATCAAATTCTATACCTTTCTTTTGTGCAAACCCCTTTACAACAAGTCTAGCCTTGTACCGCTTCTTGCCTCCATCTTCTTCCTTCAACCTATAAACCCATTTGTTCTGCAATGCACTTTTTCCTGCAGGCAACTCAACCAAATCCCAAGTCTGGTTTCTTACCAATGAGTCCATCTCCTCATTCATGCCTTGTCCCCACTTCTTTTTAGTTTCCACCTGCATTGCTTCTTCATAACATTCTGGTTCACCAAAATCAGTCATCAATAAATAATACAATGAAGGAGAGAATCGTTCAAGAGGTCTACTAAACCTGGTAGATCTTCTTACATTTGCAAGAGTTTGAGATATCTGTTGCTACTCTTAATTTTCTGGTGCCTTTGGAACTTCATTTTCTTTGATTTCGTCAAGCATTGTGTACTCTATGTTTTCTTTTTCCTCTTTCTTTCCTTGCAACTGATCTTTGTACATAACCTTTTCATTGAATACTACATCTCTACTCCTAATGATTTTGTGATTTTCATCATACCATAAGCGATAACCAAAATCATCAACCCCGTATCCAACAAAGGTACATTTCTTGGATTTAGCCTCAAGCTTTGTTCTATTTTCTTTATCAATATGGACAAATGCTTCACAACCAAAAGTTCTCAAAAATGAGTAGTTTACCTTTTTACCTGTCCATGCCTCCTCTGGAATTCCACCATCCAAAGCACTTGAAGGCCCTTTGTTTATTAAATAAACAGCAGTATCTACAGCATCAGCCCAAAACTGTAAGGGCAACCCTGCATGCAATCTCATACACCTTGCACGCTCCATGATCGTTTTGTTCATCCTTTCTGACACACTATTTTTTGTGGTGTTCCTGGGACTGTCTTCTCTCTACGAATCCCATGGTGTGAATAGTAACTATCCAACTCCTTCCTACAGTATTCACCTCCATTATCATATTTGAGACATTTTAACATTTTCCCTGTCTCATTCTCAACCAAATCTTTCCACTTCTTAAAAGTAGAAAACACATCAGATTTCTGTCTAATGCAATAAACCCAAGTTTTCTAGTTGCATCATCAATAAAATTACATAATAACGAGAGCCACCAAGAGATTGTACCTGAGTCGATCCCCATACATCTGTATACACAAGCTCTAACTTTTCACTCTTCTTTTGTTTCCCAACCCTAAAAAATCTAACTCTCTTTTGTTTTCCATAAACACAGTTCTCACAGAATTCCAAACTTACCTACTTTAGATCTGGAAGCAATTTCCTTGAGTGAATCTACATCCCCTTCTCACTCATGTGGCCAAGCCTATGATGCCACAACGCTGCACCTATTTATGTGGAAGCTACAAAGATAGAATAATCAGTATTATGAGGACATTAATACAACGTACATGTCCTATCTCGTTTTGCTATTACAAGTGCTTCTTTAGTGATCTTCCACCACGTTTTTCCAAATGTATACAAACAATTGCTATCTCCCAACCACCCTATTGAGATCAGATTTCTTTTCATAGCAAGAATATGCCTTACATCTTTAAGCAGCCATTCATTTCCATTATTTAACTTAATATGTACCTTACCCACTGCAACAATTTTACATGGTTCATCATCCCCCAATAAAACATGTCCAAAATCACCTGGAACATAATCACGAAAGAATTTCCTATGGGGTGTAGCATGACACGAATCGCCTGAATCTACTACCCAGTAATCACTAGTATTATTTAATGCCAGAATAAAAGCATCTTGTAACACATCACTTACTACATTTGCTTCTTGAGTAGTCTGTTGTTTCCTGTCTGCTTTCTTCTTTGGAGGTCTATAGTCTTTCTTCAAATGTCCTCTCTGACCACAGTTCCAACACTCTTATCTTTCCAAATCTGGAGTTGGATCTGCCCTTTCTAGACTTGTTGCGATTACTCGGGCTCCTTCCTCTCTCCCTTTGTCTTCCTCTGCTCTCCATGGTCAACGCATTACCTGATGTCTCACTTGTGATTTTTCTTCGCATTTCCTCGCTAAGAATAACACCTACAACATCATCAAATTTCAAAGTGCCTAAACCAGGGACACAGTTACTTAAACCCATGACCAAGTTGTTCCAGCTTTATGGCAATGAGCACAAGATTAGAAGAGCCCTAACCTCATCTTCAAAGTTCACTTTACAAAATTTAGCTGACTAATAAGCGTATTTAATTCATGTAAATGGTCAACAACAGATCCACCTTCTAACATCTTCATATTAAATAAACGCTTCATTAAAAATACCTTGTTGGAAGCCAAGGGTTTTTCATAGAGCTTAGCTAATGTGCTCATCACACCCTTTGTTGTCTTTTCTTTTGAGATATTGAAAGCCACCGACAAAGTCAAGCACAGTTGTATTGTTCCCAATGCCTTTCTATCAAGAACCTCCCATTCTTTGTCCTTCATAGTCGTCGGTTGTTTTGTTTTTCCGCCCAACGGTAGGTATAAATCCTTTTGGTACAGATCGTCCTCCATTTGCATCTTCCATAATTGGTAGTTTTGGCCATTAAATTTCTCGACCCTAAACTTTCCTTCTTCTGTCATTGCTCCCACTCGAACCAGGAACCCTTCTTTCCTACGAGTTTACCAACCAAATAGACCTTTGGCTCTGATAACAATTGTTAAAAAAACAAGATGGCAAAGCAATGACAATAAACAAGATGCAAATATTAAAACACATTACAAGAGAGGCACAAATATAACGTTGTTCACCCAAGATGGGCTACATCCACACAGAAATTGCCAGTCCTTTATCATTATACCATCCATCAAAATGAAGGGATACAACCTGTAGCAACCCCGTTGCACTTCCTCTTCACTCTCTCACACAATCATAGAGATTGTTTTACAATGCTACAATACAATACACAATCGTATTACAATGTTTTCCTTTTATAGGGGAATTACCTGTTAAAGAAATGTAACTTCAGAAGATATTCTATTTGTACTTTTATTGTATTCCTCCTTTGGAGATGTTATTCCTCCGTCCAGAGATGTCCTTGATGTAATTGGTCATGAAATAGTCATGAGGTAAAACCTCTGTTGTAAGTCGAGGCAATAGTACCCACAAAAGTATTTCATAAATGTATTTTGAGTCTTCCTAGGTAGGCCAGCCCTAATAAGAGAACCTAACCGAACTAGTTAGAAAATTAAGTCACTCACCTAATGAATATAAATAGGTGAGGCGTCTTTCTCATTCTCAGACACTTTCACTCAAGCATTGCGCAAGAGAGAGAGAGAGAGAGAGAGAGAGAGAGAGAGAGAGAGCATATTGTGGAAAAAGAGTTGTTATTCTTGTTCTTGGGGTTTTACACTGTACTTGGTCAAATTCTATATAGAGGAAGTTTTGTTGGGTTTTCTCCCCCATGAGGGTTTCCCAAGATAAATCTCTGTGTTCCTTTGTGTGGTTGTGCTTGTCTTTCTTTCAGTGATCCTTTGCTTATGGTTATGATGTTATGATACTAAATGTTTTTAGATCTTGTATAACCATTAAAATTCTAACATTACCATGAGAAAATACCATGGGTCCGTAAATTGTTGGCCAACAAACATCCCAAAAATTTCTTTCGGGGGCACTGCCCCCGGATCCCCACGGGGGGACAATGTGCCCACGCACCCCCCTTCTAGGATGAGTGTAAAGTAAAACCGGGGTACAAACACGGTTGAACAATAGCATCTCTGAATCTGGAAGACCAGGCTCCACAACCAACAATCCCCCTACAACCTGTATAGACCACCCTCTCGAATCAAGACTTGTTGATTGTTGTGACACCAAGTCTGTGTGTTATGGAAGAATCTCTATCCAGATAAAAAAGAGATCCATCTTCATATTAAATAATATATATTGGATAAAATGATTGACGATATTTTACAATTGAAAGACTGCCTTTAAAATATGGCTTAGGCACCTATTGGGAGGAGTTATGTCCTCTTACGGTAATAGTAATTATTAGTTTATTATTATATTTATATGTTGTTTATGTATTATGTATTTATTATTATTATTATTATTTATGTAACATTGTCGTTCCCTTAAGGGAAGCTTTGTCCTCAAAGCTGAGAGTGTTGATGCTCTCTTATTATGGGTTGTGTTTGAAGTGATGACTCAAACAATGCAATCTTGGATCGATTTCGTTCTATGGACATGATTCTAGAACTTGTGTTGTAATCCCTTCTGCTTAAGTGGTGATTTTTTTAAACAATACAACTTGTACTTATTGGTTTTCCATGTTGTCTTTTGGATTCCATTTATGAAGAATTGTCGATTTTCACTTCCACTTTTTGCAATTCCTAAACATGTGGATGTAATAACTATTGTGTCATCTGGTTCGACAATAATGGGCCGACTATATTCAACATTATTTGGAATGTAACCAACAGTTGAAATGAGCACCACGATTGCATAACTATCTACACTAGTGTTTGTAGAACCATCACAAAATCTTTCATCCTGTTTAAGTAGGTATTGACTACTTCCCCGACTTTCAACTCCATCAATCATATCATTAGATTTATGTGGCAAAAGTGGTTGAGAACATTATACAAGTGCCTTTTCCGTTACACCTGTGGGCACATTTTCATTTTTATTGACATGAAAACAAGATGGTGATATGGAACTGACTGTGTTATTCAATTTGATGTCCAAGACATCAATTCCATCACTTTCATGTTCTTTACCATGTTTTTCTTGCAAGCTTTGAAAATTGGATTGGGATTTAATTTCCAAGTCTTCGTCTTGGGAGGCCTCTAGTTCGCTTTGTTGGTTTATTTCATTGAAGGTCTTGTCAGCTTCTTTTTCATTCGATTGTTCTTTCCGGTCAAGTACTTCTTCCATTTTCCTCATAAATCAATCGAAGATCTCATCTAACTCTTCTTTAAATGACTTCATGGTTAATGTAAGAGTCTACTAGTTAATTAATAATAAATCCAATTAACTATTAAAAAATAGTGATAGTTATTATTATTAGTTAATTAATAATAAATCCAATTAACTATTAAAAAATAGTGATAGTTATTATTATTATTTTATAAATAATAATAATAATATTATACATATATATATATAGTTTATTTTTGGGGGTGAACGTGGGAATTAGGGCTTAATAAAACCTTGTGTGATTAATAAAACCAAGGTTTGGTTTTGTAAACCATATGTATTTTGTTCTTTCTTCTTTCCCCCTTTAATGGATCTTCTTATCTTTTTCTTCTTTTTTACTTATTCTTTTTCTTTTCCTTTGTTTTTTTTTACAAAATAAAATTGATGGACAAAGGCCCGAAATCAAGCCCAAGAAGGGGCTTTGATACCACTGTAACACCAAGTCCCTGTGTTATGGAAGACCCTGTATCCAGATAAAAAAGAGATCCATCTTCATAGTAAATAATATATATTGAATAAAATGATTGATGATATTTTACAATTGAAAGCCTGCCATTAAATATGGCTTAGGCACCTATTAGGAGGAGTCATGTCCTCTTACCGTAATAGTAATTATTAGTTGATTATTAATTTATATGTTGTTTATGTATTATGTATTTATTATTATTATAATTTTTATTTATGTAACAATTGTCCTGATTCGGATTAGGATCTAGGCATCTCTATCGGATCAGGACTTGTTGATTGTCAAACTTAGCCATATATCCGAGATTTGTCATTATTGAAATTGACAGGAAAATTTTAGTTAAGCTAGGTACATACAAAACACCAGTCAACTCAAGGATATAACCTGATGGCATCTAGAATGAAATGGATCCCACTCCTACAGCTAGATACATGGCATCATCACCAAGTTCCATTTGCATGCTTGCCTCCTACTCCTAAGGTTTGTTGAATATCCTTGTCAAAATTCTAAACCCTAGGTGGTTGAAGTCCATATGTTCTCAACCAAACAAATTTGTTATTTAATTGCAAAAATTTAACTTCTTCACATAGGAACAATCACACAATAGTTGGAAAGTAAATAACAGATACATAAAGCAATTACACACATACACAGGGAATTTCTCCTTCAAATAAGCTTATCATTCAACTAATCAAAGCTTACAAAGAAACCTCCACAACTACTAAAATCTAGCAATTGCATGGTAAACAAATCCACCCCAAGTTGAGGTGTATGGCCTATGGAAGAGAGGTGTGGCTTGCACAAAAATCAAGAAAACAGCAATTGATATTATACAACCGATTCTACGGTCTATTGTATAGTATTGTATACATACCAACCAACACTAGACATAGTGTTAGATGATAAACATGAGACCATAGAGAAGTTTGTCTTAAGATTGGATGAAAGCTAATCCACTCCAATCAATGCTTTTGCAATCCCTGCAAATTGGTTTTGTTGTTGCTACTTGCCCCTCCCCTTTTTCTCATGACACTAAGGAGAAAAGTGCCCAAACTTCTAACACTTGAAGCACTTGATGAGGCTCATGCCCTTCTTTCCTTAGTTAGAGGACCTTGAATTCCCTTGCTTCCCTTTTTGACCCTTAAAGTCCTCCTTTCTTGTTCTCCTTCTTAATCTTGTTGATGAGGGCAAGATTATGCTCATCCTCCATACCTAGACGAGTCTCCAATTTTGTCTCCTCGTAGGTGAAGTCATCCCATAGCCTTTCAAAAGTGGGAAGCTTTTTCCATGCACATACCTTAAATTTTCTTGCCTCTCATGTTTTTATCCAAGCAAAATTAGAAATGGCAAAAAGGTTTTTATACATGC
This sequence comes from Pseudotsuga menziesii, assembly GCA_001517045.1. NCBI lineage: Eukaryota > Viridiplantae > Streptophyta > Pinopsida > Pinales > Pinaceae > Pseudotsuga > Pseudotsuga menziesii. Next base: position 290,459 of record LPNX010574687.1, on the reverse strand, counting down.
TTTAGAAGAGTGCAAAGTTCAAAGGTAGCCTTCCTTCTGAATCCTATCCTTCACATGCACAAAGCTCTTCATCACCCTTTGTCACGTTGCTAGCTTTGCATTGTTTCTAACTCCCCATGTCTTTGCCTTTGCCAACTGTGATGCATGGAATGCTCCAGATTGTTCAAATTTCTGCTTTCCCGAAGCTCTGCATCCTTTTTTCTAAATCGATTTCAGTCATTTGCTAAGGTCTTTGTCCGAAGTGTGAAGAGTGGAAGTTACACCTCCCTCCATCTCATTCATAGCTCTGCATTCACTTGCCTTAACCATCTTTAAAGGCTTATATGAACTTCTCCAAGGCATGAATAAAAGTCCTTAAGAACGAAAAATCCAGGGTAATTGTGCACAAAGTTTTTAACCTAAAACATAATGTCTAGCATTTAAAGTCTTCGAGCATCCATTAGAATCACATCTACTCAGTGGGAGGATTTTGGTCTCCGAAAGCTTCAACTTTTTTAGACAAGATTTCCACCAGCTGAATTTGTTGATTGTGTTAAGCTTTTGCTCCTCACACCATATTTTAGCCTTTAAAGAATAAATGGACTAAAACCCTTGAGTTTTTGTGTCATTTATAACCTATCCATTGGACCTCATGACTCAACAAGTTCTCTGCTACAAATATGACTGCTCATCAAGTTCAAAGCAATAGGATCCCCCTCTTGTGCAATCTGGTGTATTTGCTCAACAACAATCTTGCTTAGATCTACAAAATTCTAATCTGGTGTATTTGCTCAACAACAATCTTGCTTAGATCTACAAAATTCTAACGAGGAATTATAAGACTTGAACAACAATCTTATCTCCCATATGCATATTTAACTCTTAGGTCTTTTAGCCTGTCAAGAGAAGAAAACACAATTTTTCTTCACTACTAAACTGTGTCTTCTTACACACCTATGAAAAAGTACCACTCATTGTCTACCTTCTTCCTATCTCACTGACCATTAAGGAAAATACAAGAAAAATGATAGCGTTGTCTTGGCATCTTCTTCCTTTGAATGTGCTTAGCTTAAGAAACTAGTGAAGAAACGATGGTACATCTTCCCATCATGGCAGGAGAACACATGCCTAGCAACCAATATGCTCACTTCTTCCCGAGTTTTACTTAAATTGTTTGTTGAAACTTTGGCATCAAAACTTTCCCTTCTTTGTTGTTACAGCTTCCACATCTTGAAAAGAGTACTGCATACAAACCCATGCATATCCAAACAACAATTGGCAAATGCCAGAGAAAACACAGTAGCAAAAAATCAGAAGCAACTCTATTCGTTCTCTTACCAATGTGATCAGAGTTTATTGCATTGACGTTGGTAAGCCTTAAAGACCCATTCAAACATACATATAAATATTGGATCAATGATTAAAGCATCAACTGTTTAGTACACATAACATTGTCATTAAATGATCAGCCATAGCATCAAGCTTCAAGTTTCAACATATAACATTTGTCATCAACAAACTGTAAAAGATAACATCAGCCACAAAATGAAACAAAGCACTATATTCATTACGGAAAAGTTGTAATATGCAATCAACAGTGAAAACTAAAGGTAGGTTCAAACTTCAAAAGCTAAAAGTTCAAACAAACAATCATATAATGTTTCCTAAATAGGCCATAATTGTTAACATTGAATTTAGTAATTTACCCTTGGTGAATTCAAGTGTTACTTTCATTGTTGTTCATGATCACATTCAAGATCATTGTTGGACTTCAGCTTTTCAAAAGAATCTAGTGAGAGGAACAACAAGGCTAAGTGGGAAAAATGACAATGGCAAGAAGAAAAGGGTTGAGAGTAAAGTCAAATCCATGATTTATTTCTTGCTTCAATTTCTTATAAAAAATGATGTAAAAAAATATATTTTGTTATCTCATATCCCCATTTAATGTCATAAACTATTTAATATAATATATTTATCTATTCCCTGCTTATCACGACATCAACTAAAATTCACACATTAAATTTCGTAGGATGAATACAAATACTCCCTTTATTTACAGGAAATATCAATATAATTACTCTCTTGGTTTACAGAAAATATCAATAAAGATTAATAGTAAATACTCTCTTTGTTTAAGGGAAATATTATTTTGACATATATACAGAGTCAACGGAAACATATAATGGCGCTCTAAAAATGGAAATAATACGTTGAAAACCCCTTTCTCCAGTAATATACCTCCTCCATTGCAGCCGGTTTAAAAAAATTCCTGGATATCTCCCAACATAAAAAGCGCCTCATTGCAACCGACTTCGTCCAATCATGTTTTTTCTCAGGGGGCATTTAAACAAAACTGTTTTTCCTTGGAATCGATTCTCCTTGTCCAATCACGTATATCTTCTCGGGGGGCAGTTAAACCAAAATATACTTCCCCAATATTTTATAATTCCCCAATAGCAGAAATAAAGGAATACAAAGCACACAGACCTACAGGACAAAGCAGAACAGAGAGGCCCAGAAATCTTGATTACAAAGATATTACTGCCAGTCACCGCAAATCTTGTTAGTAAGGATTCGGGAAGGGCGAAAAATACATAGCATGCTGCAGAGTATTAAATGCTACTGCAGCTGCTTTGTGGGTCATTGGATCTCAAACGATCCAACAATGGTATATATTGTTGCTGCAATACTCTGCACCATGCTATGATTTTTCGCAGTAGGGAAGCCTAGGGAAGCCTGACAACCATGAAAGCGTACAAGGTGAGAAAGAAAAATACGTGTTGCAGTCGCAGATGCAAAGAGATGAAGCGACACAGATCTAACTACGAATTACAGCAATTATATTACCAGAGAAACCCGACACCCACGAAGACTTCCCAACAGAACAACTTCATAGGCTATTGGTGTAGCAAAAAGGCCTTGTTTTCCGGTGGACTTTCTTTACAAATCCGGCAGGATTTTTGACGAATTGTTGGAATTACAAACCCTACTAAAAAATGGCAAGAGAGAAAAACGATTTGCTGCAGAGCTCCCAATTGTAAATTGAAATGCGTTGAGGCAGAAACGCGGACTGTTTCTTCAAGAAACGAATGCGTTGCTTGAAAAAACATACGTGGTTTCGGCAGTTTCAAAACGGAAAACCTCTATCAGAAACAGCATTTTCTAACACGTTTCCGCGTTTCTAAATCCACTGCCGTACCAGCACCCACATCACTCTTAGGGTTCTCAAATCCTCACGTTTCCCCGTTTCTAAATCCACTGCCGTAGTAGAACTCACATCACTCTTAGGGTTCTTTCTCAAATCCTTTCTGGATCCATTTCCAATCCCAGAATGTTCTCTCTGTGTCTAACTTATCCTTCAGGATACATTTCCAAAATATTTTGTCTATAAATTTAAGAACAAGCTGCAGTTGCACCCGCTCTCACACTCACATTTCTGGTAAGTTTGGTGAAGGTGAATTTCTGAACTAGAACATCTCACATCTTATCTAACATGCAATAATGGTTTGTGCCAAGTATACAGAAACCCTAATTCCTACTATTCAAACTATCACTGATACTCTAATCAGTCATTCAAAGATAATAAGTCTACGAGGAATGTCAAAGCTTTCTTGTAATTACAAAGGGAAAAGAGGTCAGCCGAAAAAAAAGGTTTAGTTTACGAACCTTCTGCCGTCCCTACGAAGGCATTGCAATTAGAGTCCAGCAAATTAATCTTCAGCTTTGTCCCGTTTAGAAGAGTCTCATTGCTGTTCACATCTTTCACCGCCATTTCTATAGCCGGCTTTGCAACTCTTCCAATAGTAGAATTAAATGAAAAAAGTGCAGCGATATTGACAACAGAAGGCCCTGTATTTCCAGTGGTGCTCACATTTCCATCAGAATTTGTGCAGTTACTCGGAATCAATACGGAGAAGAAGAGCAGAATGACTAATAAATCCTGGCAGTGCATTAAGCGGCACATGTTGAAGTATCCCGTTCACTAGGACAGGAACTCCAAAAATAAAAGCTGCAAGACTACACCGCATAAATACGAATAACAAATGAGGAAAGTTGCCAATATCCTACCATCGAAGAATGACGGGAATTTTCCTTACAGCATCTGGAGGCTAAAGAGATTTAAACATAAACTTTCAATTCCAAACCCATGTCTGAAGGGAAAATCAAAACAATAGTACGGGTGGTTTCGAAGCAATAGACATTGGATGCCTTTAGTTCGAAAAAGAAAGGATGAGAGAAAGAAATTTCAAGGGGAAAATGGCCAAAAGTTAATCCTTACAGCTTCAAAGAACTTCGAAACCAAGCAGGCTCACGAACAAGAAATGTAAAACAGAGCATGACTCTCTGCCAGGATTGAACATTGGACATCCATTCCTATAGCTTCAGAAAAAGATTTTGATGCAGGCAATACATATTAAATAGCAAATTTAAAGCCGGCGGCAATGATGTGAGACTCGGACTTCAAAATAAAGATTCATGACTCCGGGTTCAAAACGTACAAGACTTCATACGGAAAATATTTTTAAGCGTGCCGCTGAAGCAAATGAGCTTGAAAACAGACCGGCAATTCTAACACATCTTACCGGATTTGAAGCACACTGGGTTTTAAGAATAAATTTGAAGCTTAAACGCCCATTCCTCTCACAGAAGGCTCTAAAATCTCACAAACCCGTTCCTGACGAGATATGTTCAAAGACAATAACTAGTTCGATAGATCGAAACGAATACAACTCAAACTTCGAGTACATGAAAATGCAGGGCAAGGCATCTCAGCCCAGCGAAAATAAGTCTCATTTTATAAACAGAACCTAGAATTTAGCGATTAAAATGATCAGGATAAGTCAAATTCGCCACCAAAAACATTCCGTCGATTGAGAAGCTCCGCCATTCCAAAGTACAAAGCCTCGCAGGCTGCATATACTATTTCCGAAGCCGTTGGAGGCTTCGAAGTTCGTCAACGTTTGCCATTAAACATCAATTTCACGGAAGAACTAATTTTCTCCGATAAAATCTAGACCACTAAATTTTTTCCCGCTGCAATACGGCCGATATTTTCCGTCTCCGTCGGATTCGAACCTTGGCTCACGCGTTTACTTTCCTTTAGCATCTAATATTTAGGGCAGACTCATTATACCCGTGCAGTTGCAAAGCAACATTTAATGCTGCCTGCTTAGCCGGTCAAGGGGACAAACCTTAGGAACGGTAGAGGTTACGCTGCCACGTGGAAAAGAAAATGATGGGATGAGTCAACAAGAACGACCAATAAAATCGACGTACAGCCAATGACTCTACGTGGGAAAAGGTTTTGGATAATATCTTTAAATTTTCGGCTATGACTCTATTCTATAAAGATTCGAATGTTATTTTATTTATATTATTTTATCTTGATGTTGATGTTTATTAAAAATTAAAGTTGGTTGAGTTAATGTAAATTCACATGTTATAAAATAAAGATTTTAATGTTATATATACTTTATTTAGAGCGGACCCTAATGATTAAAGCTATGTGTTTCCATTTATGAGGTTATAAGTTCAAAATTAGATTTTTACAGTTAAATTTGTTGGGTAAAGGAGAATCTTTGTCCCATAAATAAGAGGTCTTAATATATTTTACTTAACAAAGGGAAATCTTTTGTCCTACAAGAAGTTTTGCATACTAAATTGGTATCTAATTTTGATGATGACTTTAAAAATAAAAAATAAATTATTGTTATTATCTTTAAAATTGATTTAGTTTAATTTTTTTTCTAAGAATTATTTTGTAGAAAATTATAGGTATTTTTCATGACATATATGGTCAATCTCTAGAAAATCAAGAGAATGGAACTCCAACTTTGATGGATATATTTTAGGTCTTAACTCATAATCACTAACATTCAAACTAACTATCTTATTAATGTCTACAAAGGTAGGTAAGAGCACTAATAATCATACCCGGATGCGGGTGACAGACACGCCACCAAGGACATGGAGGCAAGTGACGGGGCCGGCCCGTCATCCGCATGACGTCACTCCCTTCTGGCTATGCGCATTAAGTTTGGAACCAGACGTGGACAGCTCACGGAGGTTCGAAGGGACGTGCTCGTCACCTCAGGACTTTAATGCACCTCCTTGGTGCTTGGGCCGATGTGCCATCAAACTAATGCCTAGATAGCATTTTGGCCATTTGTTCTCCGAGTTTTTGCAAATCCATTCTCTCCTCTCCTCTGTTCGCTCGGCCCTCTGCAACTTAGTCCTGGGCTTTGAACTCTTTGTCACCCTTTGTCAGCCTACAATGTCTCGTAGACAACGCGGCACCCCTCATCGTGGTCGTCGGGGAAGAGGCAATCAGACTGACCACCCAATTCAGCTCAACGCTCAAGCCAGCGGCGATGGCTTCGACATCGAAATTCCTGAAGCAGTCTGTATCATGGTCAATGACTGGGAAGATCAATTGTCAGGGGCTCATAGCGCAGTTGGTCGCACTCTGGAGCGACAATGCAATTATTGGGTAATAAAAAACCTCCTCCTTCGGCTCATCCTCTGTTTTCACTCCTCTCTTTTGGCACCTGCACCACCACCTCCACCTCCTGCTCCTGTCATCCCCACACCACCACCCCCTGCTCCTGCCTCTGTACCCTCCACCCTTTCCCCCGTAGTCCCTGTGGGTTGCGAGCCCCCTCCTCAGCAGGTGCGAATAAAATCTCTCTCTACAGATAAAAGTGCTCCCAATCCATCCTTTGCAAAGAAGACGACTCCTCTCCCAGACAAGCAATCGCCTGCAGGTAGTGCTTATGATTATGCATCCTCCAGCATCAAAACGACAACCTCCTCCATCGATGACACATCAGATGCACAGGACGATCCCAGCGTGTCGACTTCCATCGGCTTTGGCTGCCCTATTATCGAGGAACTAGTCTATAATCCTTAATCAAGTTCTGCCAATGGCTTCTCTTGGTTTTGTCAGAGATACAATGGGCTCTCCAAAGCCAAAATCTTGTTTGTCAATTTTATTTTCATAAACCATTGTCTTTTTTGTATATGGACACTCTACCTCATGAAGAGAGAGTCTGGTTTCTTTTTAAAACTGTTCTATCTGCCAATCTCTTTAAGCAAGCATGCATCTCTGCACTTTAACTTTTTTGTAATACTATTTTTTTTTTAATAAAATAATCCCTTAACTTACAAAAAAAACCACTAATATTCATTTTAAGATGATTGCTTTCAAATTAGTAATGTATTTAGCTCTATCAAAAAAAGTTCAAAAGTTGCAAGTATTCAAAAACTTAATGCTACTTGTAGATTGGCTCAAGATAAAGAAACCTTCTAAAAACATAATGTTAAAGCTTCCAAAAAAAAGCTATTAAGAATGATACGCATGTTTCACGATATCAACTTCCAACAAATATATAGATATACACAAAGGAAACACCATGGCAAATCAATTATCAAAGACAAACTTCCACGAGGGTGATGGCTCATGATATCTTTGGAAAATAATTAATAACATAATTAGAGAGCATGACAAGTCAACACCCACGTAATTAGAGAGTATTTTTTTTTGTTATTTATAGATTTCAGTTTATCTTGTATAATAATATTTATGCATTTTGTATTTATGTATGGAAGATCTTTATCACATATAAATTCAGTGGAGGAATTTATGTTTAGGCTTCTTTAAGTTTTAAATAATGTGATTTATTTTTAAATTGGAAAAATTGGTAAGTTGATTATGGTTTATGTTTTTTATTTTATGAATCAGGATGAAACAAGTGTATTGTTTAGAAAATAAGATAAGTGTACTGTGTAAAATTTTATGGCAATCATTCAAAGAAAGAAATATATATAAAATAAATGGTAGTTGATGAATGGATAAGTGGTAGCGAGATAGATATATATAACAAGAAGAATATTCTTGATTGTTAGGAGTTGAATCTATTTAACTAGAGGAATAAAAAAATTCCAAATTGTCTTTTATTTCATTGTTATCTATCAACCATTTAATTGTTATGTGTATGATGTAGCCACAAACTATGTAGGTATGCTAGTTGTAATGGATATGATATTTAATATACAAAGGTCACAACATATTGGAATCATAAAAAGCTCTCAAAAATATATGATAAAATAATATCATTTTACAATAATTCAATCTAATAAATCATTTTAAAATGTCAATTTAATACAATAAAAATAAAAATAAAAATATAGGTTTTTAGAAGATGGTAAAATTTATTATAATTTAATTTAATTGAAAATAAATAAATAAATAAATCTTATTAATTACCATATAAATTGGTTAAAGTATTTATTTTTACATATATATTTTTTAAATATTATATATATATAATAGATGATTTTTTTTTAATATTTAAAAACACAAAGAAATATTTAATGATGGGATAGTTTGCTTATTATCATGATGTAATGATATGGTGTAATATCATGATGTAATGATATGGTGTAAGCATTGATTCGTGCTAGTTTGAAAAACATTTTTTTTATAAAGTTGTTAAAAAAAATATTTAAAAAAAGAATATTTAATAAAATGTATATATATATAATGATGATGATTAATAATTTTTGGAGCTAAAATTCTATGAAAAATTGTAAGAGGAAAAGGAGCATGGTGTAAGGAAATCATCCAACAAAAATACTTGAGCAGAACCAGAAAGAGATGTATGGACAATCTAAACATGGACAAGAAAGGTTCGTCGATATGGGAGCTGTGTAAAAACGTTGCATATATCCTAACTAAGCAATTGAAATGGACACCAGGAAATGGGGAGGATATTAAAATTTGGTCTGATCATTGTGCAATCGTTTCCCTCGCCGATTTAGTGTAGGTGTTCCCAGATTTAAAGCAGAGACTAGACAATATGAATATCCACACCGTCTACGACCTCTATTCCTGGACAACCAACGAGAGGGGGGCCGGTTGGCTCGATCTGGATATCAACCAACTCCATGCAAAATACCATGCTCTCATTACGGTGATGTTAACCCTTGTCCACACTACACGTTGAAGGATGAACATTGTTGGGGCAAAACAGGGTGTTATACGATGAAGGAAGGTTACAAAGCAGTGGACGTTGATTACAACAGCTGCAACAACAACGGGAAATGGAAGAAGATCTGGAACAAAGACGGTCTGCCCAAAATCAACGTGTTCTTCTAGATACTATCCCACCGCAAAACACTAACAACAGAGAATCTAAGAAAAAGAGGAATGGAAGGCCCGCTGAGATGTATTCTCTACAAAGAGTTAGAGGAATCTCTGGAACACCTTTTTTTAGAATGCAAATTTTTCAGGGAGGTTTGGCACCAAGCTTACAAAGATCTGCAATTCAAATTGACACTACCAATAAATTGGGATGATCTATTTGCTTGCTGGAAGGACTACTACCAAGGATCATTCTTCAACAAATCGGGCTTTGTGAGGTCTTGGGAAGCTCTTCCAAAATATATCTGTTGGAAGATATGGACAACAAGAAACAAGGAGATCTTCGAGGGGAGAAAAAACAGTTCGAGCAAAGTTGTAGCAACTGCAAAAGCTCTTTGGGTGGAAGTTGTATTCATGAGGGGTATGGACAACATCAGCAAGGAACAATTGACAACAAAAGAAAGAGATTGGGTCTCTGAATTGCTAGCTCTCCCACCACATCTACCATGGTCTCAACCCCAAAAAAAAACAATTTTGCAATATTGGCAAATAAGAATGAATTCGGAAGAGTTCAAATGCTGGTGGAAGAAACTGGGTTGCAGTTCTTTGTTCTTTGATGGTGCCTCGAAAGGCAATCCGAGGATGGCAGGAGTGGAGGGAGTCTATTTCAATTATGAAGGAATCAAGCTGAAAGGGTACGCTTGGGGAATTTGCAGGAAGACTAACAATGGGACAGAATGGTTAGCTTTAATAAAAGGACTGGAGCTGGAAAGGAAAGATGGCATTGAAGAATTGGTGGTCTTCGGTGACTCATGCATGGTTATTGGAGAGATGACGAAACTAGCGAGGAATCGAAAGAATCCTAACACCAAGACTCACCATCTATTAAAATACATTAAATGATTACAAAGCCATCAACTTCTTTCATGTTTTGAGAGAGTATAATAAACAAGCAAATAGTATGGCCAATAAGGGAGTGGAACTAGATTCCAGAGACCTATTATGTGATCAACATGATCACGAGAGAAATTGGATCCCTTTATAGTGAACCTATCCTTTTCATCCTTTGAATGTTATGCTTTTGTATCCTCATGCTTGGGCAATTTATAAAGAGTTACAACACTCATAAAATAGGAAATGATGATGAAAAAAATAGAATAAAAAAGGAAGCACAAGGAGGCATGGATTTGGTCTTCCTCGAGGAGCAGTTATCTATTGTAACATTTAATTATTCATTTTTTATAAAAAGTTCTTCAACCGTTTTTGTTAAAAAAAAGATGATGATGATGATTAATGTTTACTGAGATTAAATTTGGTTTATCGAATGTTAAGAAGGATAATACTTGGTTTACTTTAAAATCTTGTTCATGTGTTCAAAAAGCTTGCCAAGAAGCTTTCCAAGCTCACTATAGTTTTGGCAAGTTTGGAGGTTATAAATGTTTGTATTGTAGCAAATACTATGAAACTTGGATCTAATGGGGTGTAAGCACATATCTAATGTGGGTGTAAGGAGCTCACTTTATGAGAAAGTGATTTTCATCCTCAACTTTCATAGACTCATACAAATGGCAAACCCTTTCCCCAAATGAAATTTTAGGAATAAACCAACGCCTTGTTTAGCAATAGAGTTCATGAAAGTTAGTTCTAATTTTGACTATTATATTAATTTTCTTCTATGAACTAGTTAATATGAAAAAAAAATACTTTTAATCTTTCAAATTAAAATTAATAATAAATTTTAAAAAACATTATTTTTTATTTTTATTTTTTATTTAATAACTTCAATCATGATTAATTGTTTTCAAGTATAAGAAATTCTATAATTTCAAATCTTTTAAATACAATTTATTTTCATAAAATTATTAATTATTATTTAAAATTTTATTAAATTAAGTTTTTTTATATAATTTCAAAACATATAAAAATCAAATTCATAATATTGCAAAAAAAAACCATGGAAACTGCCATTATATTATATAAAACATTATGCGTGATTAAACTTTTTACCAACACAAATACTTAATAATTGCCTCATAATTTCTATGATGGAAGATCGTTGGGGTCCATATATTAGGAATAACTTATAGACTTCACCATTTGCATCAATCGGATGACCAAGGTTCTATTTAGGCGGCTGTCGTGTTTTGCTGGGCATCAGATTGATGCAAATGGTCAAGTCAATAGATTATTCCTAAATTATTTAACGTGGTGGAGAAAAATTCCCCTGAAATTCCTTCTGGTTCACACTAGATTTGATTAACGAAGTGAACAGAGGGGACCGGCTTTCTGGCCTATGGACTGGTTATTATTAATAACACGTGATTCAATAGGGAAAATAAATTATTGTCGTCTTTAACTTTTGGTTGATGTGCAAATTACATCAATAACTCACTTTGAATATGCCACCGAAGGTTGTCAAGTTGCCCTTACTTTTTATTTTTATCCTTTTCACCACCACGCAAGTTGCGATTTCTTTTCAACTTTGTTGACTAAATATATAACCACTACTTTAATTCCATATAGTTCATGTAAATTTTGTTTAGTCTAAGTAGTTAAATAGTTGAGCAAACTATAGTTCATGTAAATTTTGTTGTTTAGTCTAAGAATTTAAATAGTTGAGCGGAGGAAGTTATATGGGATTTCTTAGATAGAATTACCTCATATTTGTTTTATACGTGAGTTTTGCGTTATGATTTTTTTTTTTCAATTTTGAAGTTTTTTTTTTTCAATTATGGCATTTGACATATTTGTCACATCATTAATGTATGAGTAAATATGGGAATAATATGTCATGTTTTTTTTTAATACTTCTATATATTTGAACTATGCCTTTGTAGCCATATGTAAGGTCATTCTTTATGGAGTTGATTTATGTATATTGTTTTTTTAATTATTAATAATAATAATAAAATGATTTATATATATTGGTTTTTTAATTATTAATAAAAAAAGGTTGAAAAAGAATTATGGTAAAAAAAACATGGACAAGGACTTCTCACATATCATGTTTTACAAGATTATAACTAACTATCAATTATTATTTTTATTACTCTAATAAATAGAAAAATGTCTTTATAATAATAATAATAAACAAATTTAATATTTTGATGAATTTTTTATTATTTTTAATAAATTTAATTTTTATTAAATTTGAGGAAGAATTTTCATAAAAAATGGTTGAGTTTATCTATTTCCCTAATAATGTAGTCTATTTCCACAAAAAAATATAACAATTGGTTGAAAATGTTAGTCAACATATACGGGAAATATATTTCAATATAACCTAAGGTCATTCTATCGTTGATAGCATTATATCTTTTATTACTAATATTGTGTTTTGTTTATTTGGAAATTTGGTGGCTTGTGTGGGCACTAATTGGAGAAGTAAAAGTGATGTGACTGATTTCCTCAATAGATACATCGTAAGGGGTAACATATTAGTTGCATGGACTCCACCTATTAGTTGTAACATATTGGCATTGAATGTGTTAGGCGGCAATACCTATCCCTTATGGCATATCGTTGTTGAGTGCGATGGGTGGTGGTAACATATTAGTTGCATGGACTCCACCTATTGGTTGTAACATATTGGCATTGAATGTGTTAGGCGGCAATACCTATCCCTTATGCCATATCGTTGTTGAGTGCGATGGGTGGTGGTAACATATTAGTTGCATGGACTCCACCTATTAGTTGTAACATATTGGCATTGAATGTGTTAGGCGGCAATACCTATCCCTTATGGCATATCGTTGTCGAGTGCGATGGGTGGTGGCCTAGCAATAGCACTGAGAACAACAAAATGCTCGGTAACTCTATCAAAGTTAAATGTTATGACTCTCCCTAGGGTTGTAATGTGGGGCCCAAAGGGCCATTAGTAATAATGGAGGTCATTCAATGTAAAGTGGACTAGGTCCATTATGTTTGTTATTATTAAATAAGGCCCACAATGATAGTAAATAAATGTAATGAGACCTCATTCAAGAAGGTCCACTAGGTAGTTAGAAAGTTAGAGTTCTTGTGTGATCTATAAATAAGGATGGAGTCATCCTTACAAATCATATGTGGAGAATAATATTGTAATTAGAACATAGCTCATAGGAGGTTACCCCTTTGAAGAGGCAAGTGAACAAGAGGCACCAAACATAGATAAAGAGGCACCAAATAGAGCACCAAACATAGATGAAGAGGCGAGAAGCTTAGATGAAGGGTTTTAAGTGGACAGAATGTTGAATGGGGTGTCACCGGTGATTGACACAAGTTGATGGAGGATGCTTTAAAATCTATGTATGGTACTTGCAAGCTAATTCAGTTGACAATAATGCTTCAAATTTTTAACTTGCAAGCGGTTACATGGTTGGACAAATGAGAGTGTAGATGTGTTATTAGTATTGTTACGTCAATTGTTACCGCCTAACTCCACATTGCCAACAAAACCAAGTCAATGTAAAATGAAAACCGCTAAGCTAGGCTTAGCGTATGAACGGTTGTATATTATTTCAAAAAAATCTAGCAAGTGAGACTAAATGTCCAAAATGTCAAGAAGGGAGGTATAGACCAGGTTGAAATCAACTACGGTTACTATAAAGGTTCTTCACCACTTTCCACTAATCCTTTGATCACTATGAAGGTATAAGTGTCAAGACATTGTTGAACGTATGCGTGGCATTCCCAAAATAAAAGCAGTGATAGAAAACAATGATATGTGTATGCTTCTAAGATGTGGATGGAATTTGACAACAAATTATCTGATTTTTCCCAAAATAATTGTAATATAAGGTTGGGTTTGGCTCTAGATGGGGTGGGCACCATTCTCATATCAAAGAACTAATTGTCAACTTTAGCTAAACATTTTAGGGATAAATTCATAAATTCATTAATGGGGGGGAGTTGAGAAAATCAATTTGGTTTTCACAAGTTTTTCAACTTCACGCAAAGAAAAGTTATTTCCGTGTTTATAATTTCACTTTTCAATAACCCAAAACTTGTGAAGAATTTTGTCTGCTTTCTATTCATTATTAAACAGATTGTAATAATGTACAAATATAATTTTGTATCCAATAGTTGAATATACTAATTATTAAATGTGAAAATTTGCAGAATATAAATATGTTTATTCAGAGTCAACATCTTCCTAAATTTCCTCTTAAAAAAAAACTAAAGTGTCATTTTGAAGTATACACTTCAATTATTTGTATCGTAAAATTTTCAATTCTTTCAATTCTTTCAATTCTTTCCATTATGTTTTTATGAAGTTATTGATTTCTCATTTCAGTGATTTTAATAACAATTAAAACAATACATACGCATGTTAGCAGAAAGTTAATTAAAATTAACAGATCACAACCAAATTCATCAAAAGTTGCATCCATGGAAAGTAGATTCAATGAAGAAAGTAATGGTATTAATTCCAATAGTAGATTTTCGGTATTGAACATGGTCCACACCTTCTAAAGTTCGAGAAAGCTAAAACAAGTGATTCCTCAGTTAGTTTATGAAATTTCACAGGTTTTTGGCCAAAAAATAGTTCGATAAAAAACTATAAAAAAAAAATCAATCAAAAGTTGTTTTTCGTTTCGTCGTCCATTAAATTTAACAAAGAACGATTTTTAGCTGAAAAATGTTTTCGACCAAAAACAATACCTTAAAAAAATTCATTAATCGGAATAATGAAGGTCCACTTTTAATAATGAGCCTTATAAATCTTCTTTTATTTTTATTTTTATTTTTATTTTTTTAAATGTGGTTCACCATTTGTTAGAGGGCTACTCCACGGAAAATTCCAATACCTGATATTCAAACTGAATCAAGGTATGGTCAGCTCATCAATCACAACATTTATTACAAAGGGCTCCACAAGAGCAACATATCACTTACAAGAGTAGAACCTAGGTGGGGAGGGTAACATTCATTCCTCCCAACCACCCTAGCTACATCCATTTGACATTATAAATCTTATTTATACATTAAGCCAATTCCACAATTTTGCATCTTTCATTTTCATAGTGGATTTGGCAAAGGTTTTCAAAAGCACTTTTTTAAGGTGATTTTTTTGTTAAAAGCATTTTTAAAGGTGGTTTCTGAAAGACTCAAAGGCAATTTCTTTTAAGGTGGTTTCTCAAAGGTTCGAAGGCAATTTATTTTAAGGTGGTTTCTCAAAGGCTCGGAGGCAATTTCTTTAAGGTGGATTTTACAAAAGGTTTTCAGAGGCACTTTTTTAAAGGTGGTGTTTTTTCTCAAAGGCAAATCTTTTAAGGTGGTTTCTAACATACTCAAAGGAAATTTCTTTAAAGTAGTTTCTAAAAGACTCAAAGGCAATTTATTTTTAAGGTGGCTTCTCAAAGGTTCAAAGGCAATTTATTTTAATGTGAATTTTTTAATGGGAAAAGATTTCTTATCAATTTTCTTATATTAAAAGTTTATTAAAAAAATTATTTTATGAAGAAAATATTCTTAAAGGTCCTTTTATAGAATATTTTTATAATAAAAATATTCTTAAAGGTTTTCTTACCTATTTTTTTTATGAGGTGAAGATTTCTTATCCAATTTCTTCTATGGTGAAGGTTTATTTCTTCTGAAGTGAAGAATCTTGAAAGTATTTTAAGGTGAGATTATGAATTATTTTTATTTATTTATTTTAAGATAAGTTTATTTTTAACTAGATATAACTTAAACATTTCACATTATTCATTTTCAAATGACTTGCAATTTTTTTAATCTGATTTTTTTTTGTTATAAGATATTGATTTTTAAAAACATATCTAGATTGAACAATCATGGGAAATAAAAGACAACACCAAAAAAGTATAATCACACTTGAGATGCCCATAGGGGTGTATCTCAACCAATGATTCGCTTGATATGAAGTACATGTTACAAATGGAGGTCACGAGTTCAAATAACCCCTTCTTACCTGTGTCCCATGCATTAGAGACGTGTGGGTACACCTAGGGGTATACTGGTAGCAGTATTTGATCCCTGGACCTCGTGTCATGCAAGTACAGCCTAGTCCCTAGTTGTGGATTCATTCCCCTAGCACAATAATAATAATAATAATAACAATTGCGCTTGAGATGATGTTGCTCATAATGAAAACCTAAAACTCTACTTTCAAATTAAAAAATGAAAACTTACAAATACTAGAGAGATACTTGTTGAAGATGTAAATAGAGATTTGCATCTTAATGTTTATTAAATGACTATTGAAAACCAATTCCAAGAATAGGAAAGCGAACCAAGTATGTATATATTATACATATTTAAAATCCAATATTTTTTTAATAATGAATTGTAATTTTGAAACTACTTCATAACAAGCCCAAGGGGTGTAGAATAGACGGTGAATGGGTGCATTGTTAAGGAACTCCTTGCGTTAGGTCACCGGTTTGAAACTCCATGGGTGCAAACCTTGCAAAAAAAAACTTCATAACAAATAGATAGAGAATTTTGTCCTGATGTCAATCAAGACGTTGAAGAAATTGTTGAAGCCCATAATGAAGTAGAAATTGAGTCAAACATAGGTATGTACATGTGTGTGTGTGTGTAAATTTCAGTAGATTTAATTTATTTTTGATTTTCTAATATCAATTAATAAAAGTGAAATCTATGTTATGTTATGTTTCTAGTTTGGTATATTCGATATGTTATATTAAATTTAATTGAAATATATAGGATTTTCAATATTGATGATGAAATGTTGCAAAACAATGATCACAATAAGTTCGAGGAAAAATTACCTGACCATGGTGCATGATATCTTGCTCAACAAACTTATGACTTTTCTTGAAAAATAATTAACAGTAGCATGAGCTCAAATTTTAAGATGTTTGTTAATATTCAAAAAGTTAAAAGACACTATATCATTATTGGGTATTCAAAAGGCAACAAAAGATTCAAAGGTGAAACAAAATGTGTTTGAAAATATAACAAGTGCAATAAAAACATTTGGAAGATCCAAAAGGAAAGGTACTAGCAGTGCATGTAAATCAATTCAACAATAATTATTTCAGCAAGTGCTAGAAATAGCAATTCAAACAACAATTATTTCAAACATTTGACGACAAAGAAAGAAAAAAATAGGAACATCGAGAAAAACATTGTACAAACATAACAAATTTCAATTGCAAATAGGTGAAAATGATGACCTTACTTGTTGGGCAATTATTTGTAGACAACCTTACAAATATAGAATGGGAGAAAGTGTTAAAGCTATGGTAAATGAATATTGGCTAACAAATTCTTGAGTTTCACTAAATCCAAGGGATGTAATACATCAAAGAGTATTATGAAATGAATACAAAACCCATGCAAAACACATATTGGAAAAACACAAATAAAATTGTCCAATAAATTCAAAGAGGATCACCATGAAATTAATATGTTAATGAATACATTTGTAGAATAAAAACCAAGGTACGTTAGGCTTATCATTGTTCGTGACACGTGTTGTTGTCGCTATCATGTGAACTTTGAATTATATTATAAAAATGACACTTTTCTTATATTTGGTCAAACATTTTGGCCAAATTCACCTTCTCCTTATGCAATATGTGCCTTCATATCTGAAATTCTATGTGGGAAAGAAAATGATGGATTATTCTACCATAAAAATGTGTCGGTGGAAGAAAAAAATGTGATCACTGTGGAAATATAGCTTTATTCTACTCCAAATATCATATTGATAATGATCGGTTGTTGTCAAATGTAATCATTGACTAGAACAAATATGAATATATCAATTATGCTATGAATGTTATAAGTTTTACAACAAAAAAATTCCAAAAGAATTGATTTGCAAGAAGATAAAATATGTGTGACAATTTTTTTGAAGAAATTTGAAAAAGAAATTCATAAATACACCAAGCATTCGCATAGAGCACAATGGAAATACCTACAGTTCAAATAGCCTCGTGAAGTTTTTCCACTAGGAATAATTTTGTTTGTGGTTAATTTTACATAACGCTACGCATTTGCTACATAAAAATGTATACAAAGTGAATATTGTAATTCCAACCAAGTCTATATATGTGTCCAAGTTCTATATAGACATGTTCAAGAAAATATCAATGGCATAGAAAGCACAAATGGAAATCAACATGTGATCAAAGAATATCACTTTTATATCAGTGTTGATCGTACACATGATGCACATTTTGTACAACATTATGTTGTCAATTTTTTCTATGAGTCATTGAAAAACTATAAAGTTGAATTCAATGAACATTGGATATGGTTAGATGTATGTGCAAGACAATTTAAATATTCATGATCATTCTTTTGGTTATGTTGACTTCATAGAACATTAAACATTAGACATTGTTGGAATTTCTTTGGTACTAGTCGTGGAAAGTGGGAGCACGATGGTGCAGAAGCATGTGTAAAACAAGCACTTCGAAGGTGGCATATGAACCATTCTATTGATAAATTTCGTTCAATCACTCACATTGTTGAATGGTGTCATTCAAATCTAAGCCATGAATGCAATCAACAATTAAAAGATGTGTGAATGTATGTAGATGTTTTGTTCTTTAAATTTTTATCAATTTAAATTTAAAAAATAATATTTATAAGTCTTACATCTATCTTTAACATGTACACTGACATTAAAAGTTGTCATTCATAAATTGTTAACAACACAGGTTTTTTTGGCTTATTGGAATCCAAGATGTAAATAGATCAATCCCACATGACTCTGGCACCATACATTAGACTAGAGATTTGCACTCAATTAAAACAAAATCCTTCCAAAATGTGTTTGCATTTGATAATAGAAAGCAATCATGCTTTTGTCCAATTTGCATAGAAAAAATTGAATCTACAGAGGTATGTGAACACATAATGAACAACTATGTTAAACCTTGGAATCATACGTAAATTAATTAGAAGGGGAAAATGCCACTCACGAGCTTGGAGGAGTTAGACTCAGATGACAGTGCAATATCAATTGATGGTGATGGAATCTTTTATCTTGTTAGAGAAGGTAACAATACAAATGTCAAAAAAACAAAAAATTCAAACATTGTTCATTATATATAATATATATAGTAAATTAATTTTTAACGAAAATGCATTTGAAAAATGGCCTTGACTACAGGAGATGTCTTCATTGTGATTGCACCCATAGACAACAACAAAAAAGTTAAATACTTTTTGATATGATGCACTAAGAAAAAGATGAAGTTATTGGAGGAGTATAATTACAAAGGAATTATATATGAAAGATGATCCATTATATTGAAAGGTTTTTTTTCCAAGTAACCCGTCAAAGTGAAATTTATATTCATTTCAAGACTATCAACTTGATGTCATATGCTACCAATATAGTCATTTGGTGTGTGCATCTTGAATAAAGTTAATAGAAGGTCTATCAAAGAAAAACTTGACAGCTAAAAGATGGAAAATGATGAAAGTCGATCATGAACGAATAGTTGAAGACGACAATTCATTGTGATGTTTCTAAAAAATATTTTAGACTCAACATCTTCCCATTAATATAATGGATATGTGGTGTTCTATCTTCATTGAATTTGTATTGTGACAACCAAACATTTTTATTTTTTTAAACTCAAACGGGTAATATATATATATATATATATATATATTATGAAAAAATTTAGGCCTGATTTAGCAATTGCCTAATCGACCATTTACACATAGAGCGGAAGTAAAACTTCAAGCAGATCAAACTATATACAATTTCTTACAAATAGAAAAGAGATCGCCCAATCAATTCACAGCTTAATGAAGCTCGATTAGGGAATTGGATGGAATGCGTTGGGTTCTCCATTGAAGCTAATATTGCCTTGAGACAACATGAAAGCTATGTTCTCCAGGGAATCTGCTTTTTTATTTAAGTCCCACAGAATATGAAAAGAAGCAACACTGACAAACTCTTTCAATGAATTTTGAATTCTCTGTAGAGTATTATTCAAGGATGAATTGTTAAACGGGTCTTCTGAATTTAACAATTTAATCAGCAGCCCTGAATCTCCAAAAATTTGAATTGACTTATACCCGATCTCCTTAGCATACTGGCACACCTTAAGGAGATTGAGACATTCATCCCGATTATTCGACCTCACTCCTAGTCCCTAGCTGAAGTAGGATTCGACCAATCTATATGGAGAAATAATCAGACCCCTGGCGCCAACGATCCCAGGATTCCCCTTGGACGCTCCATAAAAAAATGGTAGCTGAGGAGAACTTCTTCCACCATATAGAAAAGTCTTCATCACTGAAACACAGTCTCCAGGGGGGATTACACACAGGTTTGAAGGAGACCGACAATCTAGAACTCGATGTGCAAATTCCCAGCCACGTAGAAGCCTCTGGAGAAAATGATGAATGGGAAAAATAATTTCGTGTTGATTCAGAAATGAAATCTTTGATTTTGTATGCCATGTTCACGGGGGTTGACATCATGCTATTAAAAATACAGTCATTTCTTTCTATCCACAATTTCCACCAGACATATTTCGGTATTATTTGCCAGAGATTGGACCATGTAGTGTTTTTAACAGTTACTTCTGGAATCCGGTTTTGCCAGCAGATGAAAAGTGAAACAACAAAGATATTGGAAGGAGCTGACGCATCCAATCCATTAAGAACCAATTTCCACACCAATTGAGAGAAATCA
Source organism: Pseudotsuga menziesii (assembly GCA_001517045.1). Classification (NCBI taxonomy): domain Eukaryota; kingdom Viridiplantae; phylum Streptophyta; class Pinopsida; order Pinales; family Pinaceae; genus Pseudotsuga; species Pseudotsuga menziesii. The sequence goes on along the minus strand of LPNX010574687.1, from coordinate 269,703 downwards.
CAGCCAATGAAGATATGCTCAGAGGTTTCAACAACAGATTTGTAGAAACAACACCAGAATGGTCCAAGGAAGCCACGTTTGGACAAATTTTCACTTTCCAGCACCCTATTGTGCATGGGCGTCCAAGTGAAGAAATTCACCTTTGGCAGACTATAAGAGGACCAAATTACTTTCCATAGCGTGGGGGGTAAGCAATAAGCAAAAGGATTTTGCAAAGCAGAGTAGCCTTGGGCAGCTGAGTAATTTCCAGAATGACCCCACCCCCACTTATCTTTGAAAGAGTTGTGAACTGGTGCGAGTCCAGATAAAGAAGAAATTAGCAATTTATGTTGGGAGAGAAGATGATTCGGAGTCTCGAGGAAAGACCATCCAACCCAAATCCCTTCACTGTCCCAAAGACAAATGTCTGCCAGCCGAAGAATTCCTTTGTTGGTTAACAAAGACTTGATCTCAATTAACGAGGTGTAAGTGGAAAGAGGAGGATTTCCTAAGATATTATCATCCCACGGAAAAGTCCTCTTCCGATTGCTCGGAATTCTATAGAGCTGGTGATGAAGATTATCTATTCCTCTTCTGCAGAAATTTTGAATTGATGTGCCTGTAGGGTTGTTTATAGATTTTAAATTTCTCAAAGAGGCACCCTTTAGATACTTCATCCAGAAGATCTTAATTACCATATGGTTTTTATCTACATACAACTACCAGATGAGCTTACCTCCCAATGCCATATTTTCGAATTCGGGATCTTGGATTTGCAGACCTCCTTCCAAAGTTGGTCTTTTAAGAATATCCCAACTTACAAGATGTATCTTTTTCTGATTACCTTTTCACCCTCACAAAGAAAATCCCGAAGAATTTTGGAGATCTAAGCTAAGATGGACTTGGGAGCAAGAAGGAGAGAGGACTGGAAGATGGAAAGAGCTGATAGGACCGCTTTAATCAAAATCAAATTCCCCGCCTTTGTTAACCACTGGCCACACCAGGAAACTATTTTTGCTTTTAGTTTACTTATCACTTCCAACCATAGCGCCAGAGGGCTAGGTCCTAGGGTTAAAGGAAGGCCCAAATACTTGATCATATCCCACTTATGAAACCCAGAGAATCCCATAAAATGATCAATTCAGAGAATAGACAGATGGTCTACATTCCAACCATACACATCACTCTTGCTTTATTAATCATAGCTCCCGAAGGTAAACAGAATTTTTGTAAAATTTCCTTAAAGGCCCTATCAATGTTTAAGGATGCCCCTCCGAGAAGGAGATAATCAACAAATAGGGCATGGTTAATAGGATCCACACCTCTTGAAATATCAATGCCAGGGAAAGAGCCTGCAACCAACTCTGCTGTTAGCTTTCTACTTAAATTTTCAACCATCAAAATGTAAAGAAAAGGTGACAGAGGGCACCCTTGAAGAAGCCCTCTTAATGCTTGGAAGAAGTCTATTGGTCTACTGTTAACAAGAGGTGCTATCCAGGGCTTATCTGTGCAAGCTTTTATCAAATGCACAAAATCTGCACTAAATCCAAAAGAGAGGAGGTGTTAGTAGAGAAAGGAAATCTTGACATGGTCAAAAGCATTTTTCATATCCAACTTGATGAGCATGCCTTTCTCCTTTCTTTGAAAGCTGGAATGGAGGGCTTCCTCCACTTGAATCACGTTATCTATCAGATGTCTTCCTTTAACAACCCCCCCTGGAGAGGTGAAATTAAAGTTCCTAATAGAGGCTTAAGTCTATTGGCTATGAGTTTGGCCAGGATTTTGTAGGAAGCATTACAAAGCGAGATCGGAAGAAACCTATCAAAAGATGCTGGGTTAACTTCCTTTGGAATTAAGGCAAGAAAAGTAGAGTTGGTGCACCCTCCCACTTTGTCTTTTTTAAGAAAGGCTGAGATCATACAGAAGAGATCATATTTTATAATGTTCGAAAAAACTCGGTAAAAATGGATAGAGAATCCATCTGGATCGAGAGCTTTATCCAGTTCCATTTCCCAAATAACATCCACTATTTCTTTTTCCAAGAAAGGCTTCACTAATCCAGAGTTTACCTCAGAATTGACCAAAGAAGGAATGTTGGATAAGAATTCAGCATTCACATGCTCATTAGAGATGCCATCCTCATGGAATAGTTGCTGGAAGTGCATTTTAGCTTCCTGTTGTAATTGCAACTGTCGTTTAATTCCTTCACCCTCACTAGTGAAACTTTTCGAGATGTGATTTCTAGAAAGCCTAGATCTGCATTACCTATGAAAGAAGGTAGAGTTTTTATCACCAGATTGCAACCATAGGCTTCGAGATTTAAGGGGTAGGTGTTCTTCTTCCTAGCGAAAGGAGGGGAAAGTATTTTTTTGTGCAATCTACTCATTCACCAGCTACGATTTAGAGATATCAGAATCCTCCATACTATACTGAAGATTTGCTAAAACATGAACTGAGTCTTGCTGGCTTCTTATTGGATTTGTGAGAGGATTTTTTATCCATTTTTTCAAAGCAAATTTAGTGTGATTTAATTTTTGTTCGCAAACAAAACTAGGGGAGCCTTCAACGAAGTGGGACCACGCTTGAGAAACTGTATCACAGAATCCCTCCCTCTCAATCCAAAGAGGATTGAAGCGGAACGGGATAGGACCGAGGTTTTCCTCTTCTTCCAACAAAAGGGAGATTGGATGATGATCAGAAGTGAGCTCGGGTTGAATTTTGGAAGAGATTAAAAAATTTCCATCAATCAAAGAGCTTTGAACTAGAAATCTGTCAAGACGAGCAGAAATTCTGGTAGCCCCTATTATGTTATTAGTCCATGTGAAGCGCCCTTTCTTGGGTTTAAAGTCAAGGAGTTCTCTATCATGAATTAGAGACTCCACTAAGTCCTGAAAAGGATCCTTGCCCCGGATACCTCCTTTCTTCTCCTTAGGATCCAAAATAATATTGAGATCTCCAACCACTGTAATGTTTAAGGGAGAATGGATTTCCATAAAATCTGATAGAGATTTCCAACAGACTTTTTTCTCTATATAATTGATTGGGACATAAATATTGAAGAGAGACAAGGAAATCTTACTTGGTATATGTTGTAATTATGTATAGATCCAATGTTGGGTTGAATATGAGCCTTTGAGCATAAACTTATCATTGGACCACAAGGCAGAGAGACCCCCTGAAGTACCCCGTGCACTTACGGCCGCACCTATGTTTTTTTTCCATTTTGATCTGCTAATGGACAAAAGAGTTTCCTCTTCTATCTTTGTTTCTTGGAGCAAGAGAATGTCGGAAGGTTCCATTTTTAAAATATCTTTGACTGCTTCTGCCTTCAAGGGATTCCCCAGTCCCCTGCAGTTCCAAGAGACGATCTGCATTATTTACCAAAGGAAAAGGAAGTTGTCCATCCCTTTGGGGGTCTATTCCGCTTACTTTTTCCTAAAGACATTTCTATAGTAGCCTGACTACCCTGCATCTTTAATCTCTCAGCTTCTTCCTCTCTGATATCCTTTCGAGACTTACTTCCTGCATTTTTAGTGAATTGTTCTATAGAATCTTCTTCCGAGGAACTAGAAGAGTCAACCAATTTCTTCTTTAGAATTTCTGCATAAGAGGGAGAAGTAGTGACTCCTGTGGGAGAGTTATGAAGTTCCCATAGGTATGCATCTGCACTTGGTGTTTCTAAAATTACTGGATCAGCTTGTTCTTGAGGCCCAAAGTTTACTTCACCTTCTGCTATATGCACATCAGATTGCTACACTTCACTCTCTTCAAGAATAGGAGTCAGNTTTTTTTTTTTTTTTTTTTTTTTTTTCTGAACAGGAATGACTCCATTCCCAAAGTTTTCTCCTTTACCTTTCATTTTGAAATCCTTTTTAGAGGTGCCTGCTTTCTGAATTTGAGTCCATTGCTCAACCTTCTTGTTTACAAGTTCTTCTTCAGATTTTTTCTTGTAATTTCAAGCAAAATGGCCATAACCATGACAATGACGACACTTGAAAGGGATTTTCTCGTAATCAAGCTACTGAATGTGAGACCAATCTGCAACATTTATCTTGATCGTCTCAGGAAGTCCTATCTCTAAATCTACTTCAACAAAAATTCATGCACATGAGTATTGTTCTTTCCTTTCTGCCCTATCGATGTACTTTCTGAGCTTATTCCCAATGATTTCCAGAGATTCGGAGTTCTAGAAGTGGAGAGGTAAATGGGGAATTCTAACCCATATGGGAACAACTAAAGGTACATCCTGGGTGGGATTGAAGTCCGGGGTCCATTTATTTAGATAAAAGCCCTGAGGACTCGTAAAATATGGACCATTTTGGAAGATGAGATCTCGATCTTCAGTTGATTCAAAGACAAAAACATAATAACCTCTTCCAACCAGATGATCGCGGATTCCTTCAGAAATCAGAGGCCTCCAATTTCACTGAACCCATCCATCGATTGCCTTCGGAGAAGGCCAAAGGCCCGTAAATTTCCCAATGAGCCCACACTCCACTAGATTCAAGCCAGTCCTGCAAGGCCAATCTACTAGTAGATCAATTGAATGGATGTCAGTTTTCTTCACAAAAGTCTGCATCATAGGACTTCCCTTTCTCTTCCCATAGGAGGATATAAGACGTTTGAATGCATCAATATTAGGAGGAAGAGGAGGGGGAGGACCCCCTCTAGAAGCCATTGAAAGAGACGCAGATAGAGGGTGAAAACAAGAACCAGAACCAAAAATCTGAGAAATACTCAGGCACCATGAATCTTCAGTCAACAATATAAAAGATCAATCACACAATAGAATCAGAGATCAAACACACTGAATAACCTACAGTCTTGCAAATTTAGTAGGGACAATAGCACAACGTGAAGATAAGAACTCTTGAATGATCCAAAACGACCTCCAACCTGACGAGTGAAGGAGCTACACAAAACCAACATTCGTGCAGCTAGCTAATCAGGGCCAAATAATCGAAAATAAAATCTTCTTTAAATTGAGCTCAAGGCCGAAGGGGGGTCGAACATGACCTATACTGCTGAGAAGATCCACAACATCACCCGAATCCAATACCAACCGATGAAAGCCAAACACGTAGAGCTAGAATGAGAAGACACCACCACCAACAACAACGAACCAGGACGAGAACCTTGAAGTTCAATTCTTTGAGAGTTCAAATCTTCTTGGAGTGAAAAACCTTTCAAAATCTGCATGCAAAATCGTAATGCTTTGATTTTCGATGGACTAGTGTATTGTTGTTTGTTGGATTAGTGTATGGCCTCTCTTGAAACATTTTTTGTCCATACTTTGTTTGGGTTTATTCAATTATGGTACATAATAATGTGTATTTAATTGTTTACTTAAATATGCATTGTAATATTCATGTCATGTCACATACTTTATATTGTGTCAATTTGTCGATAGAAACTATTAATTCATATCGCCATATGTCTAAAAGAACCTGTAAGCAACAAGATAATGATAGTGGATACTCCACTATTTCCATGAATCTATTTTTTACCTTTAGTTGGCAATAGTCTTGTCTTGAACATTTTTTGTAAAATAAAACATTTTGATTTAAAGTATCTAGGATTTGACTTTGGTCTTGCCACACCATCCTATAACTATTACTTCATCCTATAATTGTTTACCTTCCTTACCACAATGATATTTAAATTATGAGGTGTCAATTCCCACTAGCTCACTCAGTCAAGGTGTGGGTTTCGTTTGCTAGGAGACCCAAGTTCAATACCCTTAGGGGTGACTTAGTTGTGAGGAGACACCAAAAAATCTAGCCATGTGAAGGGTTGGTATGGACCATGACAAGTGTGATCCCCGAGTGATTTTGATGGCTTATATGCCCTTATGTTGTGATTTCTTAGCCAATAGTTGAAATGCACTAGCCCTAAGTGACTAGCGCATATATATATGTGACAATGGTAATTAAGGAAAGGTCACGAGGCGGCTACGAAGGACTAAGGTTTTGGTTTTTAACTAGGTTTTTTATTGCGCTGCTCTTGCGCTAATATGCAATGGCAACCAGTAGTGGAGGGAGGAAGAATCCTTCCTTCAGGAGCATGTTAGTGCGCAGTGCCCCTGGGGCTAAGCCTCTTTTGTTAACAAGTTCGGAGACCTCTACAACTCCCTCATCAACAACAAAAGAAAATGGAGGAGTAGGGTCAAGCTATTTGAAGATGGACACACCAAGCTCCTTAGCAACGAATCCTTCTAATCTGTCTCAACTCGAGGTATCATCAAAGGAAAACTCAAAATGCAAGCCTAAATCTCTATTAATCCCAAGGTATGAGATAACCTCAACCCTAGTGGCTAAACAAATTCAATTTATGCAGGACCACACAATAATTTGTAAATTCATGGGAACATGGCCTTCAAAAAAATCCTTAGTGGGTTGGCTCACCATCACCTGGAAACCAAAAGGAAAATGTGAACTAAAACTGGGCTCAAAAGGATTCTTTACAATAGCCTTTCATAATCTAGAAGATAAGAACCGTATTTTCCAAGGAGGAACATACTTTTTTCATTCAACATGACTTCATATGTGTAACTGAAAGGAACATTTCTCACCAGAAAAGGAATACTTTAAATTAGTTCCAGTTCGGATAAGACTTTATTCGTTGTTGCAGGAGTTTTGGAACATAGAAACGCTCACGGAGTATTTGAAACACCACGGGCACTTTTGTGCAAATTTCGGATGCAACTATGACTGGGAGTTATACCTCTTATGCTTGCATTTGCCTTTACCTAGACATATCACCTGTACTCCCAGAAGCCATCTATTTGAGCCATAGAGACTCGAATTGGATTCAGCCCATTGATTACGAACACATCCCCTTTCGTTGTCACAAATGCCACAAGCATGGTCATCTCTTTCAGGAGTTCCCTCTGAATTCCAAGACCCACCCTACAAACCCTAAAGATAAAATGAATGAAGATGGGTTCACTAAAGCCTTGGGCAGGCACCGTCAAGGTAAAAATGCTTCAACCACCAACCCAACTCCTAATGCTCCTACTCGGAACAACTTCTCCATTCTCACTCAGTTGGAACCGCAGGAAAACACTAATGCAGTCATCCGAACGACCGAGTCAAAAAAGATTCCGACTGCTAACCCTGATCCATAGACAACCCAGGTGCATGACTACCCAAAAAATTTAAAATCCACTCTATCACAGGTAGAGGTATTATCTCTCTCTGCGACAGATGATAAAATAATGAACGAGGATGGAGACACTCTAGAAGTGGATGATATGGAACTAGGATAACTGGACCTACCAGCTTTATTTGAAGCTGTTGAAAAAGGGGAAACCAACAATATCCCACTTCACCAACTGGATCTATTAATATAACTATACAATGCTATAAGCAATGATAAGTAGATTCCGAAGCAAGCAGATATGGAAACACAAAAACAAAGTCAGACTCAACTAGGGGTAAAAGCACAAAAACACAGAGACATGCCAAAAATTCAAAGTGATACTCCTAATAAAGGAAGAAAATCAAAGAGATAGCTGATCAAAGAATTAGGAGCCTACTTAATAGAATCAGTGTAGAGTGCCCGTTTAGAGGCTCATTTCCATCCTATTGTTTAAATGGAATTAAAAACTATCTCTTGGAATACTCGAGGAATTGGAAGCGATTCCAAATGAATAATATTCAAAAATAGGATTCTCACTGAGAAATCTGTGGTGATAATGTTGGAAGAAACCAAATGTTTGAAGCAAAAGCTCCAAGAATTTACTAGGAAATGTTGGAAGAATGCCCAATTCATCGCTCTAGACGCTAGAGGAAGCATTGGAAGTATAACCATATTATGGGATCCAACACTCCTGCATGTATAAGGCTTCTTTTCTTCCTAGCACACCCTTCTAGGATGGTTCAAAATCACTGGAACTCTCCATGGAGGGGTGATCACCAATGTTTATGCACCTCTCAGATCTAGATCATTGAAGGGGATTTCAACATCATTACCTCTCTTCTGGAGAGAAATAGAGGAATTCGAAGGATTGACAGAGACAATCCTTCCCTCATTGATCTAATCAATACCATCAAGTAAGCGGATCTACAAACTACAAATGGAATACACACCTGGAACAATCGAAGGGTAGGAGAAAGACAAGTGGCTCATCGATTGGACATATTTCTCATCTCCAAATCACTTCTCCAAAACCAAATCAATCTCTCAGCAACTATTCTACTTATGGCAGGGTCTGACCATTGGTTGGTCTGCCTCCTTTTGGAATTGGAAAGCACCCACAGCCGAAGGCCCTTTTGTTTTGAGAAAATATGGCTTTCTCACCCTGATTTTATGTGTAAAATTAAGGAGTGGTGGCTTGAATCGACTCATCTAGAAGGCATGGTTATGTACATATTCCAACAAAGATTGAAACATCTAAAAGCTCAACTCAAGACCTGGAATAAAGTGGAATTTGGAAACATCTTAGAGGAAAAGAAAAAATTGGAATCTCAATTGAATGCTACTCAAAATCAAGCCATACAAATGGGGTACACTGAAGAACTCAAAATTCAGGAAATAACTCTCCAAGAGCAGCTAAATACTAGGTGACAACAGGAGGAAGAATTATGGAAGCATAAATCTAGGATATAATGGCTTAAAGAAGGTGAGAGAAACACCAAATTCTTTCATCTCTCTATGCTTAAGATAAGACAACAAAATCGTATAACGAGGCTCACCTATAACTAAGGTAACACTCTCCAAACTAAGGAGGAGAATGATTGATTCACTTCTACAAAGAGCTACTTCAAGAACCTGTGATAGAATGCTCTCCAACAATCCATCAAATCCTGCAACATATTCCTTCCACCATGACAACGGATCAAAATCACAACCTCTCCTAATATATCTCCCTAATAGAAGTGGAAAAAGCTGTGATGGAAATGAATCCTGGAAAAGCTCCAGGATCGGATGGCTTCACATCGGATTTTTTCTACACCTGCTGGAGTATAATTAAACATGATTTTGGGAGGTGGTGGAAAGTTCAATAAGATCTGGTCTAATTTTGCTTGCCTTGAATGCTACTTTTCTTACCCTCATCCCAAAGACCGATAAACTAGAGGAGCCTTTGAAATTTCGACCTATTGCACTGTGCAATGTCATTTACAAACTCATTGCCAAAATCATAGCCAATTGCCTAAAGCCCCTCCTACCATTTATAATATCCTTGGAACAAACTAGATGTGTGGAAGGGAGACAAATACTAGATGGTATTATTACGACCCATGAGGTGATTCAAATTTTCAAGACCACTTATCGCTCAGGCATGCTCATCAAATTATATATGTCCAAGGCCTTTGACAAAATAAGCTGGAAATTTCTTAGAGCCATGTTGGAAGCCTTTGGCTTCTCCACATCGTGGATAAATTGGGTTTATCCTCTGGTCTCATCGGATTTCTTCTCTATTCTTATCAACGATTCCCCCTCTACCACTTTCTCTACCTCAAGAGGCATCCACCAAGGCGACCCTTTATCTCCCTATCTCTTCATTATTCTGGAGGAAGGACTGGGGAGATTCATCAAAGCGTAGGTGTGAGAAAATCATATTTGAGGCATTCACCTTAATTCCTCCAGAATTTCTGACTCCCATCTTCAGTTTGTAGATGACACCATGTTATGGGGCAATCCTCAGTTCAGGAAGAAAAATCCTTCAAACACATTCTCATAATTTTAGGAGAAGCCTCAGGGATTTCCACCAACAATTTAAAATCTCAGGTATTCTTCTTCCACACACCTATTTACACCCAGCTCCAAATAACCAGAATCCTTGGGTTTCTGAAGAGCTGCCTTGCGGCCAAATTCCTAGGAGCCCCCCTACTTGAGTCGACTCTAAAAAATTAACTTTGGAAAGACCTCCTTGCTAAACTAGAATCTAAAATCTCCTCCTGGACCTTCCTAGCTTTAAACTTCTCTAGGAACCTCAATCTGTTGAATTCAGTCCTACAAGCCATGTTGATTTACCTTTTCTCTGTTATGGTATCCCCCCAACATGTCCTCAAATCCATTCAAAATATAACTTCCTATGGGGGTGGGATCTAATCAAAACAATAAATGGCCTTTAGTGGCATGGAAATGGCTCTACAAAGACGAGCAAATGAGGACTAGGACTCGGAGACCCCCTCATTCTTAATCAAGTCCTTTCTGCAAAAATTTGGTGGAGATGCCTCTCAGAATCAACTTTACCCTGGGACATTATTTGGAGGGACAAGTACGCGAGATGGCTCAGGAAGGAGGATCTAATCAGAATATAGGATATGGAATAAGGATCAATCATATGGAACTCAACCAGGGCGCAATGAGAGCTTATTTGCACTCATAGCTTATGGGAGATATGGGATGGGAAAAAAAATAAATTTGGGAGGATACTTGGCAACAAATTTCTCCCCTGCAAACAAAAGAAAACACACATGCCATGCAACCCTGTATGCAACAAGCCAGAAAGGTCAAAATGGCTCACTACTGGGACCTTCATCCAACTCACAATAAATGGAAATCCTGGCTCCCAAGCGAGAATTAGCAAGGGAATGATGCTTTGCAAGAAAATAATAATTTATGGAATGAATTAAACTCAAGGAAAGTATTCCTTCAAAATACCCCGAATAATCTAAGATGGGGCTATCAACCTAAAGTATCTTTCTCAGTGAAAAAAGCTTACCATTTAGCGCATCCACAAAATGATAATAAAAAAGACTTGGTTTGGGATTGCATATGGAATTCCCATCTCTGGTCAAAAGTTAAAACTTTCCTTTGGCTAATGGTGAAGGGAAAAACACTAACCTGGGATCAAATCCTCAAGCGGGGCTTCCAAGGTCCTTCTAGATGCGCCATGTGTGATCAAGCAGAAGAAACTTTTGAACATATTCTAAATCGGTGTCAGTTTGCTTCAATCTTATGGGATTGGGGAGCAAGTCTCTTCAGGCGCTTTAATCAGGACCGCACTTGCCTTAGAGCCACCATAAGAAACTGGCACCCCCATCCCTTCTTCAGACCCTACCTAAATAAGGAATGGACCCTTTTTCCTATATTAGCCCTTTGGAACCTTTGGAAAGAACATAACATATGAATTTTTAAAGAGGAAACCCTCCCCCTTCGAAAGTTTCAACTAATAATCAAAACTAACATTCAGGAAACCCTACAACTTAACCATTGGTCGACTTCTGACTTAACTTTCCCTCCCCAGGAGCAGTTAATTTTTAAAAACTGGGATTTGCAGGCCCTTCAAGTTAAACCAGATGCACGATCTTGTCCTCCTAAGGCAAGTATCCCCTTGGTTTGGTCCCGCCCTTCCCCTCCGTGCTTAAAGCTCAACTTTGATGGGACCTCTAAAGGGAACCCTGGACCGGTTGGAATTGGAGGGGTATTCGAGAATGAAAAAGGAAATTTTTTTCACATCTACACAGATTAGATAAGCACATCCACCAACAATGTGACAAAACTACTGGCGTTAATCTTTGGGCTCACCATTGCATGGAGACAAGGCTGGATGGCGCTAGTTTTAGAAGGGGACTAGCAGATCATTATCAATTCCATGTAGAGGCTCTCCAATGGTACTCCACTGCACAAGATCTCGAAACATTGGAGACTTGATTGGATGAAATAACAACTCCACGATTTGATCACACACTTCTAGGTGTTACAACCCAGCCACATCAGAATATCCAGTAACAAAATTGGTGGACCACCTCGCAAATCATGGGGTCGACACATCCAAGGAAGTGCTTGATCATAATTGGTTGCACGTACATGATGACCGACTCAAGGATTAACTCATTCAAATTAGAGACAAGGACTTCCCTCCCCCAATTTGGGTGAATACCAAGGCAAATTTTGAGGTTGATGGGGAAGGGCACGCGACGGACTTGCATGTCCTTCATGCCAACATTTCATCACCTCGATGGTGAATAATAACCCCCCTCCAACGATGGTTTTGTTGGGGGCTCGCAGTACATAAACCCGAGCGATTCTGAACGATGATAAGATGTGAATGGTGATTGCATACAAGGCAAAAAGTTTCATCATTAAACTTCCAGCCATATTCATTATGATATGGAATGCATTTATTCGTGGGTGGTGGATATTGATAATCAGCCCGCGGAATGGATGCATGTGGAATCAAAAAATAAATGAGATGTATTATCTCAAGAATTGCATAAGATGACTTTCATTTTTCCTTTGGCATTCTCTTGCAGGTGGTAGTATGGGTCGTATGTCTCTTTCTGGAAACTGGTGGAATTGGTATTCTGGAAATTTAGCTACTGATGATTTTGGTTCGAATCATTTATGGGTTATCTGGCTGGAGACTTACTAGTCCTGGGATTTAGAGTCGGCTCTGTGTATGTCAAACCTGGTTTTTAAAGAAGCTTTTAGTACTCGAAAAAAGGTTGGGTCACAGATTTTCTTGCTCATCGATGCCATAGACCAGACTCTCATTTTTTTGGGAACGCACTCGGGTAAATCTTTGGTCTGATTGTAACTTGTTTTTTCTATTCAGATGCCTTCTTCTATTTTTTGTCTCCCTTCAGCATTTTAATACCCATGAGCCCTCCTGTCGTTTAAATCTGGTGGAGTTTTCTTTGTGGACTGATTGTGAGCCCCTCTGAACTCTTGTTTCATTTCTGTCACCTCTTCAAGCCCATTCAATCCTGCTTTGGCTCCACCTTGCTCCCCATACCATGCCTTCGAAATGCGCTCCCGCATTCCCCCGCCTAGCTCCTCTTCTCCCCCTAACAAGGCAATGAGAAGAATTGTTCACTCGGCCAGTCTCTTTAGGAATTCGATTCCTGACCCTGTCAAAGAGGATATTGAAGAAACAGAAAGTGAGGCTCAACTCACTAGAGGTTTCATAACTAATTAGGAGGTGAGAGATGAATTTGAGGCTCTGGTCCCTGACCTGGGATACTTAAGAGGTAGAACCTCTGTCTATCTGAAAACTATGGATTATTATTGGAAGCAAAAGTATGTTCTCGATCATGCACTGGTGGAAAGAGGGGAAGCACATGAGACTATTCTCCTAAAGTTAGATGAACTATCCCACAACATGCATCAGATTGCTAATCATCTGGGAATCAAGCTAGTTGACTCCATGGACTTAGACCTTACTAACTATGATATCAAGCCTGACATTGGATAAGTTTCTTTTTAGGTTATGCTTGTTTTTAATTTTCCTATGAATACTTGCAAACACTATGTAGTAAGGAATTCTCAGACTAGATGGTTCAGCCTCGTTTCGTTTAGAGTCAGACTTTAATTTTTGAAACTATGAGCCTGTTTTCCTATGTAGGGAGGGATTATTTTAATTTCTCTTTTTGTAAATCCTTTGGAAGGAAATAGAAGGTACTATATATATATATATATATACTATGTTATGATTTGACCTATCTTAATCACTGAAGAGTACAATCCCTTCAATAATGTGGAATGTCTAGAAAAATTTTAAGTTTGGATTGTAACAATTAGACCTATTGAGAATAACTCATAAAATGAAACATTTTGATTTAGATTAAAATTGGCATGCATATTTTGGTAATTTACTAAATAATCTACTATGTTATGATTTGAACTATCTTAATCACAGAAGGGTACAATCCCTTCAATAATGTAGAATGTCTAGAAAAATTTAAAGATTGGATTGTAACCATTAGACATATTGAAAATGACTCGTGAAATGAAACATTTTGATTTAGAGTAAAATTGCCATGCATATTTCATAATTTACTAGATGTGTATTTGATATATATTTTGTTTTTTTCCTCATTTTATCATAAAAAATGTTTTATTTGATATAGATTTTAAAAAATATTATAGTTAGATTTTAAATGTATATTTTTGGCTAAATGTTTAAAATTAGCAATGTACATAGTTATATGCATATCTACTGTGTTATGATTTGACACATCTTAATCATACATCTTCACAATCTCTTCAATAATGTAGAATGTCCAAAAAAAAATTCAAGTTTGGATTGTAACAATTAGACCTATTGAGAATAACTCGTGAAATGAAACATTTTGATTAAGATTAATTGTCATGCATATTTCGATAATTTACTAGATGTTTGTTTATAAAATTTTGACACACATTCCCATATGAACATAGCAATGAAATAAACATCATAACATGCATTCTCATCAATAGATACTAATTAAACGTAGTATTCATATATTCATATATGCATTCATACACTTTTCAATAGACTATCATTTCATAACATCTTCGTATGCATTCTGCTATAAACATAGCAATCAGATATATCATTGTAACATTATTTCTTATCATTGCATACAAACTACACATATCATATATGTATGCATTCATCGTCACATTTCTATATTCACAATCTCTACATAAAATTCAGTCAGATAAAATACCTTAACATTCTTTCTTATCATTGCATACCAATTACACATAGCATACACATGTCCATTCGTCATCACATTTATATATACTCAATCATATAAGACATCATAACATTATTTCTTATCATTACATACCAATTACACATAACATACATGTATGCATTCATCATGCATTCATAATCACATTTCTTTATGTATACAGCCTCTACATAAAATTCAATTAGATAAAACGTCATAACATTCTTTCTTATCATTGCATACCAATTACACATAGCATACAGGCATGCATTTATCATCACATCTCTATATACACAATATCTACATAAAAGTCATTAATTTTTGAAACATAAATAATACAATTCATCAAAATTAACTACTTAATAAATCCTTTCGAACTTATAAAAGATATTATATGTACAAATTTGTCACTACCAATGTCATAAGACCATTTGAATGTTAAATATTAAGACATACTACAAATTGTAGATCATCTATGAGATTCATCTTTTACATAATAGAGGTCCAATGCTAGAAAGAATTGCATATAGGAGTATTAGGGAAATAGGGACTAGTCAAAAAATGATTAGATTGGTAAGATTGTCTACAACACTTCCAAACTACAAGCTTTAGATCGTTAATGAGATTAATATTTTACATAATAGAGGACCAATGTTATAAAGCACTATATCTAGGACAATTAGGGAAATATGGACTTCTCAAGAAATGACTAGATTGGTGGGATTGTCTATGACACTTCCAAACTACAAGCTTTAGATAATTTATGAGATTCATGCTTTATATAATCGAGGATTCTCTACAACACTTTCAAACTACAAGCTTTAGATGGGATTCATATTTTTAATAAAGGACCAATGCAAGAAATCATTATATATAGGACAAATAAGGACTTCTCAAGAAATGATTAGATTGGTGGGATTGTCTACAATACCTCCAAACTACAAGCTTTAAATGAGATTCATATTTTTAATAAAGGAAAATTAGGGAAATAGGGACTTCTCAAGAAATGGCTAGATTGGCAAGAATCTCTACAACACTTCCAAACTACAAGATTTAAATGAGATTCATATTTTTAATAAAGGATCAATGCTAGAAAGCATTATATCTGGGACAATTAGGGAAATATGGACTTCTCAAGATATGATTATATTGGTGGGATTGTCTACACCACTTCCAAACTACAAGCTTTAGATGAGATTCATATTTTTAATGAAGGACCAATGCTTGAAAGCATTGTATCTAGAACAATTAGGGAAATGGGGAATTCTTAATAAATGACCAGTTTGGTGGGACTGTCAACACCAATTCCAAACTACAAGTGTTATAGTTGATTTTACCACACTTGGTAGATCACACCTTTATGGCCTTAGTAGATCCTTGGACCCCCCTTTCTCAGGTTATGCTTTGATGATCCAAGAAATCCCCTAAAAAACACCTATTTATTTGTATACGCGACTTTTAATCCAATACCCATATGTATGCACAACTTTTTAACCAATACCCGGGTACATCGAGAAATGTGCATAAAACAAAAACTTTTGGAGTTTTCCTCATTGAGTCTCGAATAAATTGACTCTTGGCCTTCCAAATTCCTGGAAAACGCTCGGACTCAACCCTCCATTGTCTATTGGAGAGCTATATATTGAGCCTCTTGGATGCATTGAAGGAGGAGAATCTTGGAGAGCAAGGAAACTATAGTTCATTGTTGCCTCACTTGTTTATACTTGAGTCTGCATCCCTTTGTCTCTTGGGAGAACACATTGCTACCATTCCTAAGCTTTCCATTTCCTTGTAAGTCTTCCATTGATACAGAGGACTGAAGCGGTGGAGGCCCAGGAGGAGCACTCGATTTCTCTCTTTCGATGAGGTGCAAACAAAGTTTGTCACTGTTCTATCTCTATTTATTATTAATAGAAATATCCATTTCTCATCCATTTCATGTATTTAACTGTGAATATTTTGTCCATGGATGTAGTTATATTTGCTTATACACGATGGTTTATATATGCTAGAGTAGGCCTAACACTTTGATGTATAGAATGCTTGTCTTGTTTGTTGTTGTTGAGAGCAAATTGTGAATGCAAGCATGTTGGAAAAGATCAATGGGGATCTACATCAATCGTCTGGAATAAGGTACATTTTATATCCCTTAGTGTTAGATGCATTTATTTCTCTTGCATATTGGAATGGATTGATTTTTGGTGTCATTCAGTCTGTTGTGGTCTACCCCAAGACATAGGAAGTTTCTCTCTGTAACAGAATTGGCGACTTCGTTGGGGAGGTTCCTTGTTTTTCTTTAGGGATTGGGTGCACAATGTGCTTGAATTGATCTATGTTTCTTTGCATTTCTGTCTCAAGTCCAGAAGTATGTTTTCCCATTAGTGTCTTGATGGAGTAATTTTGGTCTTATCCTATCAGTTTACCCCCTATTTCTTCCTGTATGTGAGTTTTTGCCTCACAGCTGTGTATACACATGGGTTTTGCCTGAACACTGGTGTATACACGCATGTTTTATGCAAACAACTGTGTATACTTCTCTTTTGAATGCGATTTGGATGATTGAGAGTTGCTGGGTGAAGTTTGAATGTTACTGAGTCTTCCTGGGTACCGTTGGTGTCTTTCTACTGCCTCTGTTTCCGACCAGAGACATTTTGTATTTGATTTCTAGTTAGGAGTTGTTCTTGTCATCTTATTTCCTTTTTGTTTTGGTATTAGTGCTTTAGATTTATTTTATCTTAGTGTCTTTCTTGGATGTTGTCTGATAGTTGTTGCAGGGTTCGGGAATTGTAGAGTCTGGTTTTTGCATTTACATATCATTTACTTCAAAAATACAAAAATATTTTATTTTTGGCATGTTTTTGCATTTTTGCATTTGAATGGTACTTGCATTAGGTTTTCTTATTTGATTAATAGCCAGGATTTCATATAGGAATGGTTCCACTATCATTTGAAGGAAAAAATATGCATCTCATGTAGTGGCATACCCCGTTTTCACATTTAAAGAAAAAAATTGCACTTGGCATTGTTTGTTAGGTGTGCTTATTTACTTTCGCTACTGAGTCATAACATCATTGGTTGCACGGTAATTTCCTCTAAGTAATCACAACCCCTAAAATCAACGCTTAATTTAAAATGAATTACACATTTTTCTTTGATAGGGTACATCAACAAGCTTAGGTTTTAGAGTCTTGGAATAGGTTGTGTGAGTAAATTTCTCCAAGACTACTAAACAAAAAACAATAGGTGTCTGTCCAGGTGAGAGAGTGAAAACCTTGGTATAATTAGTGTTCTAAGGAGGATCCTCTTAGACAGGAGTTAAGCAAGATGCAACGTACATGTTTATGGTGGGGATAGCCCCATGCCACTCTCTATGTAGTGCTGAAGATATTTCCAGGATCTTATTCGTATATGGGGGATTTTGAGGTAACTTTGGTGCTTTTGAGCTTCAAGGCTTTGTTACCCTGCCCATACGGTAGATCCTGCCTGCGACTGTCTACCTAAGCATTGGTTATATTAGGGTGACCTTAGTTGGCTTACCTAGGTATCATAGGGGGTACTTGCAGAGGTTATTCTGTGAGTGTCCTAGCCAGGTAAGGGTTGTACTATTAGAATTTGAATGTCATTTAGATCTTCAAGTATATATTTCTAATAATGTTTGCAGCAAATAGATGGAGAATGAAGATACAAACTGAACAAAACAAACCACACAGGAATTAGACAAGTATTGCTCAAGCATTTACAACATCATTCACAATAATAAAATCCGTTGTTACAATAGTTTACATAGGAAAATAATTCGAATGCATGACATGCAATTCGAATCTATCCATTGGATATGACTATAGATAAATGACCATCTAACTCACGGTGTCTCAATCAATGTCAAAGTCCAACAAATCAACTCCCAGATGTCCAACAACTCAAACAATAAGTGACAACTAGTTAAATCAGTGCAACTGAGTGTGGTAGGTGGGCAGATGCGCCTACTCCACATGCAGCCATCCATTATCCATGCAAAGCTTGCGCTAGCTAACTGATTGTGAACTAACTGAAAGTAACTGGGGGCTAACTGAGACTAACTAGTACTAACTCCAACTAACTGAAGTAGGTTGGTGCTGGGACTCCGAGTGGCTCCTAAAATGTAGGGATTGTTCTAGGAGGCACCCAAATTGATGCATGCACATGCAGTAAGTGGAAGTTAACCTCTAGCAGTGTTCCCCACACTCCAGTAACTGGTACATGCGGTCCCATTAGGCCAAGTGGACCCAATTAATTAATTAAGGTTCCTAAGTTAGGCTGAATAATCTAAATAGACAGTATGGTTAAGGGAGGATTAATAATCATAACACCCCCCCTGAATCCTAACTTGGACAACTATGGGCCCTGATAATAAGACCATAGGTCACCCAAATACAATCTAAAATACAGAATGTTTCTTAATACGACCAAGGAAATAGGGGAAAACCTCATGGGAAACCCCCCCCTCAAAATAAGCAGAAATACAAATTTTGAAAAAACTTGTGAATTTTTTTGCTGTTACTATGAAGCATCAGTATCTTGGTTCTTCTGTGTAGGTGAACCCATGAACCCAAACAAAATTCTTATGTCTATAGGAATCTTCTTCTTTGGAAGAAGGACAATGTACTCAACTAAATAAAAAATATAAACAGCTGCATGGTGAAAACTGGACCCATGTAGAGCAGCTAAAATCAACTGAAGAGAGAGCAAAGGTGCTTAAGAATTCGAACCATGTGAGGAAAACCCAAGCAACTGATATATTGCAGCCTTGAATAGCAAACCATGAGTGGTAAAATCAACCTCAATTGTTAGGAGCAAGTGTCTAGGCGGATGCAGAATGTCTTCCTCTTTACTAGTTCTGTGAGGAGATGAGCATGTGACCAAAGGTAGAGAAGCCCTAGGACTGTGGAGAGCGAATGCTTGAGCTCCATAATCTGATATAGCTTCATAAAAATGCAATAATTCAAAAAATCTAATATCAGCAATCTCATAAGAGAAAGCTAGCATCGAATCCTCATCAACAAAATTGAAGGAGACTTGCGGTGCTTGATTTGTCACACCAAAATTGATGAAACCTGTTACAAGCAATACTGTAAGCTCTTGAATCTTAAAACATGAACCACATATTATCAGATCAAAAAATAAAACAAATAAAAAAAGGTTTATATCAGATCCAAAACTATGAAGTGAAATCAAATCCCCAACAACAATTTTGGAGACTTGCGGTACTTGATTTGTCACACCAAAATTGATGAAACCAGCTACAAGCAGTACTGAAAGCTCATGAACCTGAAATATTGAACCAAGTAATATCAGATCAGATCTAAATGAGATCATATCATACCCAAATAATTCCATATCAGATCTAAAAGTGTTGAATGAAATTAAATCCCCAACGGCAATTTTGAAGGAGACTTGCGGTACTTGTTTCTTCACAACAAAATTGATGAGAACAGCTACAAGCAGTACTGAAGGCTCATGAACCTGAAATATTGAACCAAGTAATATCATATCAGATCCAAATAAGATCATATTAGATCCAATAAAGTTCATATCAGATCCAATAAAGTCCATATCAAATCCAAGAGTTTTCTCCACCGAGATGGTAGATGGAGGATTTTCATCCTTCTTCAAAATTCTGAATATTGGTGCATGCAATCATGTAGAAATTTGTTGGAAGCTCAAGATCAATGAGAGTGAATGGATCACTCCTATAACCTGAAATTATTTCCAAAATATCCAAATATTTCCAAAATATAATATCAGCAAACTCATGAGAGAAAACTGACATCAAATCCCCAGCAGAACTTTTGAAAGAGATTTTTGGTACTTGTTTCTTCACACCAAAATTGATGAGAACAACTACAAGCGGTACTGAAAGCTATTGAACCTTAGAACCAAGTAATATCAGATCATATACAAATAAGATCATATCAGATCCAATAAATTCCATATCATATCCAGGAGTGTGCTCCACCGAGCTGGTAGATGCACAGTTTTCTCCTTCTTCAAAACCTTTGAAAGAGATTTTTGGTACTTGTTTCTTCACACCAAAATTGATGAGAACAACCACAAGCAGTATTGAAAGCTATTGAAACCTAGAACTAAGTAATATCAGATCAGATCCAATTATGATCATATCAGATCCAATAAATTCCATATCATATCCAAGAGTGTGCTCCACCGAGATGGTAGATGCACAGTTTTCCCCTTCTTCAAAACCCTGAGTATCGGTGCATGCAATCATGTAGGAATTTGTTGGAAGATCTAGATCAATGAGAGTGAATGGATCACTCCTACAATCTAATATTATTTCCACAATATCCAAATAATTACTTATCTGCACACCAACAACATCATTAGAGACAGAGAAATCAAATTCCTCACCCTTTCCTGGAGAAATCACCGGTAAACTATGCACATAATTTATAATAGAAGAATCACTGGAGAATTTTTGCATAAAATGGAAGGAGAGATTTTATTCAACAACAGATATTCGAATTTCCTCTTCTAGCTTAGCCTTGTGAGGATATGAGATATGAGATATCTCATACACTTTCGGAGCAGCAAAGAGAATGAGTCACTCCAAGGAGACTTTCTTCAATTCGAATTGACTGTGAGGAATATTCTGTTTCTTCTTCATCTTGAACAACTTCATCAGAGAGAGTAGAGGCCGAGACTTTTGAGTAAAGAAATCTTGTGGTTCTGAATGTGCTCCCCATATTGCTATCACAATCCTCATTGTGCTTCCCAAAGATTCTATCCAGTTCTATCCAGAGATCCTTTGGGTATTCTACAAACTCAATAAGGTTTATAAGCAAGCTTCGAGCAAAAGTCCCACATATTGCTCCATAAGCTCTATCACCGTCATTTAGACAGTCTTTCTCATATTCATAAGAATCTTTACCAAGTCCCATAGATACCTCATAGATACCTTGTCTCTTCAGAGATGCAATCATCTTCGACTTCCATTGTAAATATCTTATGGATGGAGTAAGAAGAGGAACTGATAATATCGAATCCATATGAAGTTGAACGTGCAAAATATCACTGCAAAACTAAAAATATATGAACTGTTAGAATCATGTTTTTCCTCTTGACATGAACATATTTTCAGGGTCCGTCACGCCCTCTCCACTGCTTTGAATAAATCCAGAGCTAGCAAATCATCATAGGGGACTTCTGTGGAAACCCGACTGCTTCTGATGTTCGATGGGGAGAAACAAGCATGAAACCTACCTGAGAAGGCTCCGACACCATATTATAATTTGAATGCCATTTAGATCTTCAAGTAGATAGTTCTAATAATGTTTGAACAAATAGATGGAGAATGAAGATACAAACTAAACAAAACAAACCACACAGGAATTAGACAAGTATTGCTCAGGAATTTACAGTATCATTCACAATAATAAAATTCGGTGTTACAATAGTTTACATAGGAAAAGAATTTGAATGCATGACATGCAATTAGAATCTATCCACTGGATATGACTGTAGCTAACTGGCCATCTAACTTATGGTGTCTCCATCAATGTCGGAGTCCAACAGATCAACTCCTAGATGTCCAACAACTCAAACAATCAGTGACAGCTAGTTAACTCAGTGCAACTAAGTGTGATAGGTGGGAAAAGGCGCCTACTCCACATGTAGCCATGCATTATCCATCCAAATCTTGTGCTAGCTAACTGATTGTGAACTAACTGAAAGTAAATGGGGGATAACTAAGATTAACTAAGACTAACTAGTACTAACTCCAACTAACTGAAGTAGGTTGGTGGCGGGACTCCCAGTGGCTCCTAAAATGTAGGGATTGGTCTAGGAGGTGCCCAAACTGATGCATGCACATGCAATAAGTGGCATTTAACCTCTATCAGTGTTCCCCACACTCCAGTAACTGATACATGCAGCCCCATTAGGCCAAGTGGACCATTTAATTAATTAAGGTTCCTTAGTTAGGCTAAATAATATAAATAGATAGTATGGTCAAGGGAGGATTAATTATCCTAACATGTACAACACAGTCGCTTTACGCGTTGAAGTTGAGGGCCACTATAATTGGTTACACACCTTCGCTTATAGTGTATGGGAGTCTTAGGCCTCTCCTAGGCGAGACATACTTGTTGCATTCAGGAGCTCATTTATCCTCCCCTTGGCTTGCTTGCATTTTGGCTTAGATTCTCTTAGAAGTGTGCTATGTGTGCGCTAGATTGCTCTAGGGTTCATAATTAGTTTCAGTCTCTTTATTTTGTGGAGTCAGTGTGGATTGAGGAGAAAAATTTTACCGTTCTCGAAGTTTAGCGGGTCTTCCACCTTCTACGTCTCCTACTCCTTCATGGAAGAAAGCCAGAAAGTCTGGGCGAACTCATACTCACCATGATTCAGACACTGATCTCACCATGAGTCATACATCTGAGATCCCGGAGGCCCCTCCTTCTCCGCCCCTTGGGGTGGGAATGTTCCTGATAGTGTATATGGGACTCTATAACAAGCCAATTTTTTTGAGGTTGGAACATCATATCATGCACGATCCTAGTTTCCAGATTATGTAAATACTAACCGATGATCTTCTTCACATAGATCGAGCGAGGAGCCTCATCCGATACCCTCTAGCACTAGCCCATACATATTTGGCATGCCATACTTTTTGGAGGTCGTTCCATCATTCAATGTCGGATCTGGTATTGACCCTGGTACTACGCTTGAGGGCACTGCCATTCCTTTCCAGGTGGATTGGTTTGGTAGTGGTCACATTGCACCTTCCACAACTGCTGTGGGAAGACCTTCATACCCGTTACCTAGGCCTAATACTAGTGTCTCCGCACGTGGAAATGGCCCTAGACAGGTGAACATTGGAAACACCACTTATATTCTGTCTTATGTTCCATCATCTACCATGCTGGTTCCTTCAAATGAATTTTTAATGATGCATCCTCCCCATGACTCACGTGGTCCTTCGGGTCGGAGTACTACCTCTAGTCATGTTGTTTCCTCGTCTGCTCAATCTATAGTGTCACAAGGCTATGTGCCTCCTTACGTGTTGGCAAGTTATGTACCACCTTACGTGTCCGAGGGTCAACTTGCTTATCAGTCTCATAATTATGGCTATGTAGGACCCCAGTCTCAAAGTATTCCGAATTATAACATTCCCATGTATCCTTTTATGGGTCAAGCGGGGGGAGGCTATTATCCCACTGGATAAGGCCATGGTGTTTACAACAACTAGACCTACATGAATTAGACTTATCAGGGAGCATGGAACCATATGAATCAACCTAGGCTCCCTTTCCTAACAACGTTGAATTTTCCTGATTTATCGAGATTGACTAATGATCTTGTATCTCATGATCCGACATGGCCGATTGTTCCCGCCAAGCTTCCTTCGAACATTCCAAAATTCAAAGGTAAGAGTGGTGAGGACCCCGGTGAGAACGTTACTACTTTCCACCTGTGGTGCTATTCGAGTTCGTTGAACCATGATTTCATTCATTTACAGTTGTTTCAAGGCACCCTCACTGGTCCTATGGCGAAATGGTATATAGAGATTCCTGGGGTCACATATCGTACATTCAATGACTTAGCCATGACTTTTCTCCACCACTTTTAGCTACCTGTGCATTATGATGTTGGTACTGAGCTCTTGTCGACATTCAGGCAAGATAAAGCTACACATATCTCTAACCATATTCAAGAGTGGTGTAGAAAAAAGTGGTTGGTTAAGGCCAACATTCCACTAGAGTTTATTTTGGAATGGTTCCTCAAATCGTTATTGCCATATAGCGAAGGATGTTTCTACATATGGAGTGATGAACGAGGAACATGCTATTTTCCGAGCTCAGCAACTAGACTTGATTTACACTAAGTTTAGGATCTTATATGAGATTATTCCAAATGCATCGCAGTCTAATTTCGATCGTAAGTTCAAACATGGGCCACATGCTGATGGCACTGTTGGCTCTAAGAGTACTAAACCCATAGACTCGGTTACAAATCAAATGATTTTTTTTTCTATTAACCAGCCTACATCAGGACAAGCTACTGCTTTGTCTCATCCCCCCCAATCGACGGATGTAGACTCCGTGCAATCGTCAAACCAGAAAGGTAACCAACAACTCAGACATAAAAAGAAAAAGGGAATAAATAATCGTAAGGGTGGGAATAGAAACGAAAATTCTAGCGATGACAAGAACAATAAGAATGGTGGGGGGACTAGAAGTCTAAACGTAAGGTCAAGTTCCCTTGCAAGCTTTGTGGGGGAGATCACCTCACTTACTTGTGCCCTTGTATTGAAGATTCCTCGAAATTCATTGCACAGAGCCCAACTGTGTTGACGGATCCTTTACCGTACAATCAAAATATGAATTCGAGGACCAAGGACTCCGAAAGTGCTTCATGTGGGCATTAAAACCCGCTGGGAAATGAAGGTGGCCATGGGTGCATTAACATGATGTCCACTGAGAATGTTGTGACACGAGCTAAAGATTATTGTTCATTGCAACCCGACTTGGGAAAAGAACCTACTCCTCCCGAGGCCCCTTTGCATATTGATAAGCTCGTCAACAAGCCTGAAGTTATGCCTCGCATTCCTAAGGGAGTATTAAAGCGTTCGAGGCACAATCCTAATGCCCAAGCCACCCAAAACTATTCCATTGTTGAAAACTTGGGCCAGAATCCTTGTGCAATGTCCACCTTAGATGTCCTTCAGACTTTCCCTTCGTAGAGGAGAGCTTTGTTGTCTACCCTTGGGGTGGTTGATTCACATCCTTCCACAGTGATTAAATTTGAAACCCATGAAGTCCAGCCTAATTTGCCTTAACATGTGGCTCTCCTAGTCCACGTGGAGTGTATGAACAACACCATTAAACACACAGTAATTGATGAATGCGCTGCAAATTTTGTGATGTATTTAGCCTGTTGGAAGGTCCTAGGTTCTCCCACATTGTCAAGATCCGGGACCATGTTGACTGCTTTTGATGGGATATCTTTTCAGCCGCATGGTATACTTCCTTCTCTTGAGGTACAATTGGGAGGGAAGACTGTGTCGATTGAGGTCGAGGTGGTTGATGTGCCCCTTGACTATAATATTCTATTGGGTCGTAATTGGATTTATAATATGAAAGCGTTCATGTCATCCCTCTTTCGAGTTGTTTGTTTCCCTTTTGAGGGGAGGATTGTCACGGTCATGCAAAAATATTTTGATAATTCTGATATGAAAGCATCATCGAGAGATACTATCCCAGTCATTGATAATTCTGAGTTGACAAATGAGAATGTTGGGGTTGGAATGTATCCTTCATTGATGGGAACTTTCAATATTTCCGCACCAATTCTTACGATAGGTTCCAGCCTTAGTAGTGAATTGTCACCGTTGAGTTTGAATCCGTTTTACATTTTGCATTTCGAAGATCCTTGGACTCTTCCTTCTCTGAGCACTTCAGACGAAGACCCTAGACCTACTAAGATGGACATGTCGTTATCTACAGTGGTGATTGCATATCAGGCTAGTATTGATCCCGTTGTAGACCTTAGTCCTTCCTCTTCGCAGATGGAGGAGGAGGACCCCTTTGTACTTCCTACTTGGGAAGTTGCGTCATCACACTCTCATGATTGCTTCGATGAAAATTTTCCTTTAGATGAAGCTATTCTCGAAGCCATGTGTGGTTTGGATGGGCCTTGAGAAGAGTTACACCATCAATCTTACTTTCTCCTAGAGCTCGAACGTATGGAATGTGATGACTATAGGGCGATCCTTAGCGAGAAAGTTTGTAGTCCTGTGATCCCACTAGGTGCTCCTGGTAAGTATGCTAAAGGGAACATGGCTAATTTGTCTCCAACTATCCCTATCAACATTTCTCGCACCCCTAGAAAAATTGAAAATGTTTACATTGGGGTGGATTGTTCCCCGATGATATTGAAGCATACACTAAGCTATTTAAATAATTTCAAGATGTTTTTGCTTGGTCATATGATGAATTGTCCGGAATACACCCTCGCATTGTTGAACATGATATTAAGACCTATCCGGATGCTAGACTTGTTCGAAAACGCTTACATGCAATGAATCCCCGTAAGGCACCTGCTATTAAGTCAAAGATAGAGAAATTGCTTAAAGTTGGCTTTATCTATTCGGTTCCCTTGACTGAATGGGTATCCAATCTTGTTTCAGTTGACAAGAAACAAGGGACTATCCGTGTGTGCACTGATTTCTGATACTTGATTAAAGCTTGTCCCAAGGATAACTTTCCTACACCATTCATAGATCAGATTTTGGATGAGTGTGCAGGAAGTGAGATGTTCTTGTTCATGGATGGCTTTTCAGGGTATAATCAGATTCATATCAAACTCGAGGACCAACATAAAACGACTTTCATTTGTCCTTGGGGTACTTTTGCAAACCGAAAAATGCCTTTCGGCCTTAAAAACGTCAAAGCTACTTTTCAACGGGCAATGAACTTCATTTTTCATGACCTTAAGTGGATTATTGAAGTGTATCTCGATGATTTAGTTGCTCACTCTTGTTTGAGAGTGGATCATCCTGACCATCTATGCTTGGTTTTCGAAAGATGCCTCCGATATCAAATCCGGTAAATCCACAAAAGTGCATGTTTTGCGTGAGAGTAGGTTGCCTATTGGGGTTTATCATATCTAAGGAGGGAATTAGGGTCGACCCTTTAAAGGTTGAGGCAATACTTTGATTATCTCCCCTGCACACGATTAGACATCTTCAGAGTTTGCAAGGGATGGATAGCTTCTTGTGGAGGTGTATTGTCAATTTTTCCAATTTGACCAAGGGTTTCATGCGCCTTTTGAAGAAAGACACTTCTTTTTTCTAGGATGAGTGTGCCCAACAATCTTTTGATGCTTTAAAGAAAGCCTTGGAAATGGCCCCCATGCTTAGTCCACCGTATTATAGCCGCGATTTCTTATTATATTGCCCGCACATCAAGAGACAATTGGTATGGTTTTTTTTCAAGACGATGAGGGGCTCCAAGAGCACACTATCTATTATCTTAGCTGAAACCTCATTGATGTAGAACTCCATTATATCATGTCTAGAATCTAGCTTTAGCTATTGTCCATACGGTTCAACGATTGAGACATTACATACTCCTTCACTAGACTTTGGTTGTGGCTCACATCAATACATTTTAGTTCGTCCTCACCAGACGGATGATAGGGGGAAAATACAATAAATGGATTGTGATTTTGCAAGAGTTTGATCTCAAGTTTGTTTCGGCAAAGTCGAATAAATCGTTAATTTTTGTGGAGCTCATATAAAATTTTCCTAGTTTGGATGAAGTTGAGGTTCATGAAGACTCTTTCATGGATGAGCATATTTTTCTCATTTCGACTGTGGACCCATGGTATGGAGATATTATCATTTATTTGTAGACTTTGAAGGTCCCTCCTTACCTCTCACAGGATGAGCGTCGACGGCTACATCATGTAGCTAAGAACTACCTCATTGTTGGAGACACTTTGTATCACGTGGGGTTGATTCCATTTTGCGTCGATGTTTAACTCATGAGGAGGTTGAGGTTGTGATGAATGATTTCCATAGAGGGGTGTGTGGTGGTCATTTATCTGGGCTTTCTACAAACCAAAATATTTTGAGAACATGTTATTTTTAGCCATCGATATTCAAAGATTGTGTCAATGAAGTCAAGCGGTGCCACCCCTGCCAGGTGTTTGCATGGAATATGCGCTTGTGTCCTGCCCCGTTACATCCGATTATCACCGTTGGTCCCTTCACCAAGTGGGGGGTTGATTTTATGGATTGAAATGCAACTTCGGCTAGGAGGCATCATCACATTATAGTGGTTATTGATTACTTCATGAAATGGGCAGAGGCTATGCCCACTATCAAAGCCAACAGTGAGACAACCGTGCATTTTGTTTTCAATCAGATTATCACCCGGTTTTGGAATCCCAAGAGACCTTGTCACTGACCACGCCAGGCACTTTCAGAACAAGATGATTGCTGAGCTATCTTTGAAGGTGGGATATAAGCAAGATCACTCCTCTTCTTATTATCCTCAAGCGAATGGACAGGTTGAAGTGGTGAATAAGTCACTTAAGTCCATTCTCTAAAGAACCATCACACAAAGCAAGACTAATTTTCATATGATGTTGTATCCTGCTTTGTGGGCCTACTGAACTGTGGTTAAGACAGCCACCGTATTTTCTCCATATCAGTCGATGCATTGGGTGGAGTTGATTTTACCGATTGAATGTGAAATCCCTTCTTTGAAGCTACTCGTATAAATTTTGCTAAAAAATTCTAAGTTAGAGGAATGTCTGTTCCACTTAAAGCAACTTGATGAGCAACGTCGAGATGCCTTAGTGGCTCTTGAAGTAAACAAGTGTCATGTTAAGGCTCAGTACGATAAGTCTGTCCGTCTCTGGAAGTTCAGTGAAGGTGACTTGGTCATCTTGTATGACCAATATAGTGAACAACTACGGGCGGGAAAGTTCAACCCTATGTGGCATGGGCCTTACATAGTCAAACGAGTGTTAGAGAAAGGGGCTTACGAACTAGTATATTATGAAGGACAATGTTGGCTGAGCCTAGAAATGGGCTCTATCTTAAAAAGAACTATGCGTAATTCTTAGTCGAGGCTGATACTTTGTATATTATTGTACAGTTGCATAGTTTAGTTTTGGTCTTCTCGTGGTGATCGGGTTTGTTGACTTGCTTTCATTTGTTGTGGTAGATGTCAACAGAGTCTTCGATATATGTAAGATACGCTGACGATGCTATCCGCCACACTCAAAACTCAACTTTGGCTTCTTGGGTGATCTATACGCCTACGAGTCAAGTTTTGTTTTCAGGAGGGGCATGTCTCTGGCCTTCATCGAACAATATTGTTGAATATAGTGCCGTGATTGAGTTATTACGTGATGCATCTCTCATGGTATTCAATATCTTGAGGTATGTCTTAACTCGCAATTAGTGGTCTTACAATTAAATGGCATGTATCATATTAGATATATGACTTTATTACGAAGATTCTTGTGAGTAAGGTTGTTAGAACAACAATTTGAAAATATCACATACATTCACATTCCTAGGAATTACAATCATGTTGCTGATTCATATGCAAATTACATACTAGATTGGCATTTGATACACAGATAATGAAGCATTCACATAACATTCACACATGTAAATATAAATAAACGATCATCATACGTTTTTTCATTCAAAATATAGTTCAAAAAGTGGTGTCATAATACATAATGTCATGATACAAAATTGGGGCTTTCGAGTCACCAAATTATACTACACGGTCGATACAAAAAGTGCATCAAGGCCTCTAAGCACGTGGAGTAGGGTGTTGATCGTGAAAACACACGACAACCATATCCAACCATCTGAATAACCAAACCCATGTGCACGGTACACCTACCACCTATCGCTGCATCGCCTTAGGAAAGTCCTCCACTTGTTNCATCCCCCCCCCCCCCCCCTCGACGATTTCGAGGGAAGCTGTCTGGCCGTCTAGGACCATCATCTGTATTACATTACTGATATTAGTGTGTGTCACCACCCAAAAACATGTTTTTGATTTGATTATAGTAAAAAAATACAAAAAATAAAACGAAGTCGGGATTGTTATCTATATCACTGCATGCAGATCCCTGTGGAATAGGCATGTCTGGATTGCCACAAAATTCTTTCCCTGCATAAGGGTAGCCATCTATGGCTACGATCTTTCTGCTCCACCAGTGTAAAAATTCAGGTGGGTAGGGTGTAGCTACATGCCCTCCTCATAACTGCCGCATCACACCTACTCAGCGCAACTGAGCTCGATCCTGAAGCCCATGTGGCGCAATCATCCCAGTAATCCAAGAGGATCTAGAGTACTCTCACTTTATCTCTTAAGCTACCAAGACACCAAAACTTATATAAGCCACATCCCCTCAAAGCTTGTTGGGCATCCATATCACATTGCACGACCCTATCCACATCTTCGTGTTCGCGTTCACACCACTCCAATACCATCTTGCAGAAAAACACAAGAGTTTGATGAGTTTTCACCATAGAATTTGAGTTACATTGCCTTGTACATGACTATTTGCTAAACAACAGTGCATATACATGGAAATCGAAGGATTTTATGCGTATACTTGGCCCTATACACAGAAATCGAAAGGTTTGTCACGTGGGTCGAAACGCCAAATTTGGGGTGCTTCAAAGTAAAAATTTAGCCACTAATAATTAAAAGAAAATAATTAAAATGAAAGAGGGTGGGATGTAGAGTTACCTAGCTCAAACGGTTCCCGGCTTTGTGGTCCGTAGCTCTTGGAATCAACGTGGGAAGTTTGTGGTTCAAATGCACTATGCGGGCTAAAATTTTCAAATGGTATGGTGAAAATGTTTTTTTTACTATTTTAAAGATTTTTTTTGAAATGTTACCCACTACTCTATAGTTCGGACCATTATTGACTATTTTGGAATGTTTTGGTCTAATGTTGTCGTGTAGGGACCTGACTTGAGCGTATTTTTATTGAGACTTTGACCCAGTCGTATCTATTAAAGGTATAATTTCGAACTGGCATATAGGTTAGGACCACACATTCGCTTGCCTTATGACCATGTCACCTTGACTATAGATACAAACCCAATTCATAATGTGATGGAACCTTCATACTCCTATTAGAAGTGACATTATGCAAGTGGTAGAGCCCTCCTATCCTTGGGTGCCCTAGTTAGATCTCGATTTTCAGTTTGGTACCTATGCTAAGATTTCCACACTAGGTTTGGGAGTCCCTTCTAGTCCTGCCATATCCTTGAGAAAGAGCTTCATATCCCTCTTGAACTTTATGCTGGCCATATCCCATAGGGTCTCCCTTGTATATCAAGTTGTAATTGCATTTCATGTGTTTTTCTTTCCTTATTGAGCTTTATGTCAACTCCCCACTTCAGAGTTATAAGCCATGTATCTCATGCTCTTCTAAATCCTATCCAAGTAGAGCCTTTTATATATCCTTTGCAACTTGATCATCCCTTACTGGGATGAGACCTTTCCCCGAGTGTCCTTATCCTGCACATGCTTCCTTGCATTGAGCAGAGGTATGTTCCACTGCTTGGAACTAGTTTGCTTGCCAGCGACACTCATCTCCTCCTAGATGTATACTTTAAGTACTTTTATTCCTTTTCAAGATTTCTAATCTGAAAAAGTCCAAAAGAAAAAAAAACATAAAAAGCTGGACAAGAAATGATATTACTTTTTGGAAGTTGTCGAGTCGTGTCGCCTTTGAATAGAGCACTGTATACCACATCCATTGGTTGGGTTATTAGCATGACTTTAGGAGTTGTACTCATTATTCTGAGTTTTCTCCACCAATTGGTTATGCTTCCAGTCCCTATGGAGCCTCTGTCGATGCCTCCTGTGTCGCAGAGATGTCCAGGTTGCATGCCGAGTCTATGCTGCCTAGTTTAGTCACCATTTGACTTATGCTCTTGTTCGAAGGAAGTTTAGCCTGAGTTGACCATTGCTCAGTTATCTTGTCTTTGCATGCCAACCCTTCTCGATATAGTTACTGGTTCGTGCACATCCTGTTCATCCGAGTTCTTCCAAATTATCCAGCGTTGCTAAGCACCTTATGTTGGTTAATGGGGTATGCCTCAATGCCCTCCTTCCAATGGATTCCATTCCATCGACTTCAGATCATTTATTTTGGAATATGAGTCTAGATTCCATTAAGTGCCTTGAGACTTGCAATCATCAGTGGCAGATCCTCTCGCCATCGAAAGTTTTGGGAATACATCAATGTCCCCTAATCGATGGATTATTTCAAGTGTTTGACCTCAACATATCTATTCACACTTGTTAGATTGCACTCTATACCTTGATTCTCATTATCATTATCGATGGGATATCTTGCGTCTTTTAACGGTATACATCATTGACCGGTAATCAGATGACAGACCATCATGTTTGACCTCAACACCTTTATTCGTGTGATGGGACATGTACTCGTAGCAGTTTGTGTAGAAGACCTCCGATCCTGGTGGCATTTCATATATGCTACCTCTTTGATCGTGCCAGTATTCATGAGATGTCATCTCTCATGATCAGATTCCAGTATTTATCAGATATCTTCATCCAATATGCAGTTTTTATCCATTATATATTGTACGTGGCGATGATGACACATGACATTTGTATATCATGCCTATTCATGGCCATTGTGCTCTTATGTATCCGAGACTACTACATCTATATTTGTAGTCACATGTTGAGATTTATCATTATATTGCACTGATGAGTGGCTGTTTCTTCCACTTGGGTCTTCATTACTCCACTTCTGGGATGGATATAATGTATTTTGACCATCATGTTACCCCTTTGACCTCACACATTAAGGGGTATCTGTTATAGTATATTTTACCACACTTGGTAGACCACACCTTTATGGCCTTCCATGTCCCTCTACAGACTCCTTGGACCCCCCTTGCTCAAGTTATACTTAGATGATCCAAGAAAATCCCTAAAAAACACATGTTTATTTACATATGCGACTTTTAATCCAATACCCGCGTGTACACACAACGTTTTAGCCAATACTCTCGTACATCGGGAAATGTGCATAATTTTTTT
Source organism: Pseudotsuga menziesii (assembly GCA_001517045.1). Lineage (NCBI taxonomy): Eukaryota > Viridiplantae > Streptophyta > Pinopsida > Pinales > Pinaceae > Pseudotsuga > Pseudotsuga menziesii. The sequence goes on along the minus strand of LPNX010574687.1, from coordinate 236,708 downwards.
TTTTTTTGAGTTTTCCTCATTGAGTCCCGAATAACTTGACTCTTGGCCTTCCAAATGCCTGGAAAACGCTCGAAATCGACCCTCCATTGTCTATTGGAGGGCTATATATTGAGCCTCTTGGATGCATTGAAGGAGGAGAACCTTGGAGAGCAAGGAAACTATAGTTCATTGTTGCCTCACTTGTTTATGCTTGAGTCTGCATCCCTTTGTCCCTTTGGAGCACACATTGCTGCTCTTCCCAAGCTTTCCATTGCCTTGTAAGCTTGCCATTGAGATGGAGGATTGAAGTGGTGGAGGACTCGGTTTCTCTCCCTCGACGAGGTGCCGACAGAGTTTGTCATTGTTCTATCTCTTTTTGTTATTAACAAAAATATCCATTTCATGTGTGTTAAATATGAATATTTTGTCCATGGATGTAGTTATATTTGCTTATACATGATGGCTTATATATGCTAGAGTAGGCCTAACACTTTGATATATAGTATGCTTGTCTTGTTTGATGTTGTTGAGAGCGAATTGTGAATGCAAGCATGTTGGAAAAACTCAACGAGGATCTGCATCAACCGTCGGAAATAAGTTACGCTTTATATCCCTTAGTGTTAGATGCATTTATTTCTCTTGCATATTGGAATGGATTGATTTCTGGTGTCATTCAGTCTATTGTGGTCTACCCCGAGCCATAGGAAGTTTCTCTCTGTAACAACAAGATTTAAACCATTGATGAGAATCATCTTTTTATAAAAAAACAATGCTAGAAAGCATTGTATCCATGACAATAGTATCATTTCTATAAAGTCTTAATATTCACTCTTAACAAAATTAAACATACATTATTACTCTAAGACTGACTAGCATCATAAAACATACATTTATAGACATCATGCAAAATTATGATAGGCAAATCATACAAAGTATTTTTGTATGATCCAAAAATAATTTATCATCCAAGCAGCTCACGAATTGGATAAAGCATGAGAGAGTGATGGAAAATATTTTTAATCATGGAAATTGGAGAGAAAAACATGGAGGTTGAGTTGGTCACAAAATATGTCAATTTCTAAGTTTGACTAGCTTTACCTTATCCACTGAAAGGCATGAGTAAAAGCTGTCTAAAGGACGAAAATACAGCAAAGTGCAGTTTCTATTCTGGGTAGTCAATAAAGTAGGAAGAATCTAACCAAAATCAGTATAAAGGTTGTCATGGGGTATATATGGAAAGTATTGACTAAGTGATGCAAGTGGAGGTCAGCTGCCTAGTCTAGAATATAAGAAATTAACCATAAATGATTAATTATTTTTAACCTAAGTATGGAGTGGGCTTATAATATTCTAACAGTGTATAATGAATGGGAAGCAGGATGATGAAATTGAGTGAACTAAAATGACATCTAATGAATCATAGAATAAAATTAGGGAATTCTAGTGGAAAAATTAGTATAATTGTGGAAAGGAATAAATCATTACATGGATAAATAACTAATGGGTACAAGAAGATAAGTTTTTGTAGATAACTTAGGTGATTGTGGAATAGTGTCCTAAATCCTTACATAGTATTGGGTATATCATTCATTGGAATTATTTTTCCAAAGATGCAAAGTGACCATCATAACCTTGGGAATGACAAAAATGATAGAATGCTACAAGACAAAGGAAGACGATGGTGAAATTGATTCAAGAAAATCATTTTCTTAGACTTGACATATTATTTAAAATATTATCATAAACATAAAGGTATATCATTCCGTGGAATGATTATGTCAAAGATGTAGGATGCCCATTAGAACCGTGGAAGTGACAAAAGTGATAGAGGGCTACAAGACAAAGGAATATGATGGTGAAATTGTACATAGACTTTTATTTTTTAGACTCCACAACACATCATTAAAAAATATTATCATAAACGCAACATCATATTTTATAGACATAATATGGATTATCGGTTGGTGATGACATTTACTTATCTTCTATTATTTTCTCTTCAAATCAAAACATAAAATTCAGATATGAAATGAGCCCATATTGTTGTGTGAATTTAGATGAAGCAGGAGATCATACAAATTGACTACATGGATAGAGAGGAGTCATTTCCAAAGGATTTGTTAGCTTTCTCTTTGAAGAAAAAACATTCGAGTAAGTCCAATGATACTAGACCATCCATTGTGACAAGGACACCAAATCAAACACCCATATGTGTTGATAATTGGAGATTGTAAAATTCATCCATAAAATCTAGCATATTGTTTCAAGAACATGGTATGTAGATTTATGCACATGTAAAGTTGTGAATAGATGCTTAGATATTTTGGTTTAATGAAACATTGAAATTTTTTATTTTTATTTTTGTCTTTTCAAAGTCATCTTTGAATACATTGTCTCATGAGAATGCTTATTTATCTACAATTGCTCAAAAGAGATATGATTCATTGCATGATCGATAGAGGTCATATGATCACCATTTGAGGTAGAGGGATAATGATATGAACATAGAGAATTCTCCCATTTCATTCTTTGGACAATGTTCATCTTGACCACCTTCTGTTGGTATAACTTTGTGTATAATTTATTTATGCTAATATACATCAATTGTATATGCACATGTTCAATATGTTTGTGTCTTTATATACAATTTTGTTTGTATCTACATAGAATCGAGGTTCAACAAAGGGCCATAATGGGGAAAGGGGTGAACACTGAAGATCAACATGCTACCGATGCTCATGCGAGGGGTGAAGGTTGAGCAAGGAGGTTCACTATTGAACAAGACATTGGTTGTACACCCATGAAAACATATCCATCGGATGTATCAGAGGATCTTCCTTGGGAAAATTATGTTTAGAAGTTTACCCTTCAACATTGTACATCTCACCATGAGAAATTGAACTGTGATCTTATTAGTTTGGATTTCCCTACTGAGAGTAGACGAAGTTTGGAGATTGTTTTTCACTCTTTGGGAAAAATAATTGATGAATATCATAGTATTGGGCCAACTACAAATGGTTTCATTGACTTGATGCAGAGGCAAAAGGAAGAGCTAACGGGTCCTTAAAAGCGTCCTAAGGTGGAGCAGAGAGTCACCAAACAACAAACAATTTCAATGTTCAATGTTAAAGAAGGACTAAAATGGCCAATGTTGAAGGTGCAATATTTCAAGCACCCTTACATTGCACATTTTATGTATGATTGATTCACCACATCCTATGGTACATTGCCATGGAATGAAGAGGTACCTATTTATTTTTCTAGATTTTTTATGAAGAGTTTTTTAGGAACATGAATCCATATTATACCATCCTTCCATCCAAATATTATGAGGTTGGAAGAGGTCAAATGTCTAATCGAATAGCTTCCTTTCAATATCCGACATTGCCTCGACCTCCTTTAATATCTCGCACTCAAAGGTTTGTCACTTTAAGATCAAATATGGAGGTTACATCTCAGATTCGTTGAGAAGCAAGGGATGTCATGGCAGATAGTTTAACAATGACGTTTGTAGGGTTTGATATTGGCCTGAATTGTGCTCTAGTTCTTGCAAATTTGTTGTTTATAGAGCAGAAGATGAGGTAGAATCTATGAGCCTTAAATATGTCAGGTTTTATGCTAAGAGATGTCGTGATGGGTGGTTAGGCCTCATATCTCATGAGGGAGAAAGGAGAGGAGAGGTTTGTGTTTATATTTAATTGATAATTGTTTCATCTATTATGAGAAATTTGTGTTGGTAGATCCATGGTTTTACAAGTTTTGAGATATAACAATGAATGTTTTAAATGTTCATTGATTGCAGTTTTCTTGACTTCTTATCGAGCATTATTTTTGAGTGTCTTCTAGTGTAAATTTAGAAGGGTTTAGAGGGGTACATTTACTTAAATATCCATATTTATGTTTTAATGTATCGCTTGATCTTGTTCAAAGTTCAATTGAACTAATTTGTGTATCTCATCGTTAATGTGAACACATTTTCTAAAATTTAAAATGGTTGTGTTCTCAAGTTCCATTAGGTTCATCCTATTTTGGAGATGTTCCATCTAGCACAAATATTGGGATTGGGATGTCAAGAGTAAATTGCATGTTTTAGAATTTTTATTTATGATTTGAAGTGTTAGCTAGTTTTAGTTATTGTATATATGGAATGATTTATTTCACTAAAAACTTTAAGTTTTAGGAAATCAGAGGTAGTCTTCAAACTCCAAACACTACCGGTATGGGTATGGGGATGTCAGTAATTAGGTAATGATTTACAATTTATTGTTCTTTCCACTTTTATTTTTATAAGTTTATTTTAGTATTATAATTTACTTTAAAATTGTAATTATTTTTAATTTCACATTTTCATTTACATATGTTATGGGAATGTGTTACAGGAGAGAGAAGAGATTCATACAATTCTTATCACATAGATTTTCTTACATCTCTTTGGTTATGTTTGGATTATAATTTTAAAATTGTCATTTGAACTTGTGTTTACATATATTGAGTACATAACGTGGTTGTTATTGGATGATAAATTATTTTTGGATCATACAAAATATTTTTGGATGATAAATTATTTTTGGATCATACAAAAATACTTTGTATGATTTTCCTATCATAATTTTGCATGATGTCTATAAATGTATGTTTTATGATGCTAGTCAGTCTTAGAGTAATAATGTAGGTTTAATTTTGTTAAGAGTGAATATTAAGACTTTATAGAAATGATACTATTGTCATGGATACAATGTTTTCTAGCATTGTTTTTTTATTAAAAAGATGATTCTCATCAATGGTTTAAATCTTGTTGTTACAGAGAGAAACTTCCTATGGCTCGGGGTAGACCACAATAGACTGAATGACACCAGAAATCAATCCATTCCAATATGCAAGAGAAATAAATGCATCTAACACTAAGGGATATAAAGCGTAACTTATTCTAGA